>JAZHYW010015495.1:0-35136 GCA_037355805.1 Ixodes ricinus
CGAGGTGATCAATGTTCGTACCTCCTCTATCGACGCCTTCATTTGGTCAATAGAAGGCTTGAGGAGTAAAAGCTGTTCCACTTGTCCAGGTAGCTCGAGTAGTGCATCTACGCTGGTCTTGAGTATAGACAAAGTGTCTAATTTCTGGCTCATTGCCGCGATTTGCGTTGCGAGAAGGGTGGAGTCGCTTTGCGAAATCGCATCATGCGTCACGTCAGCGGCTCCTTCTAGGTCAGAACGGTTGCTCTTGGAACGGCAAAGCTTACATCGCCATTTTTCTTTTTTTTCTGTGTTCATGGTGGCAAAGGTGGAGTCGGCTATGCCCGGAGCACGTTTTTCCAATATGGTAATCACGCTCGCACATTGAGCACGTCATGTGACGACCGTCTGGTGAAATGACCTTCCGGCAAGCCTCACAAACGAGGGACATGGTCGCAGAATTAGTTAATCGCAGAAAGACAAACGAAATAAGTGTAAGTGCAACACCAGCTAAACAGAGTAGCGACAACAGCTTGGAACAGTCACCGGAAATAGTGAAGATCTAAATGATGGTAGGTTACCAGCAACGGAAGGGTGGCGATAGTAGATTGGCGTAACTGCAGTGCTGAAAGGCCCAGGGCTGGTGTCGAGCCAGGTCACGAACAGCAGAGCATTGATGATCGCACAGGCGTGTCAAGGGCATCAAGCAAGCGGTTTCACTGGGGCCGGCCGGCCGTTGTGGATCTTGGCGGGAGCTTGCATCATGGCGGCGATCGTGTAGGTAATCCAATGATCACATCAGCCGATTTCTCCGCCTTCAGTAGATGGAATGACGCCGAACTATTCTCCCAGAGGGCCCCTTCTCCTTGTGTAGCTGGAAGGATGTCACCACGGGCTTGAAGTCATCGAAGATATTAAAAGAAACGCAAATATTGACACCGACGAAATTAGTGTTCTAGCCTTTCTATAATAATAATAATAATAATAATAATAATAATAATAATAATAATAATAATAATAATAATAATAATAATAATAATAATAATAATAATAATAATAATAATAATAATAATAATAATAATAATAATAATAATAATAATAATAATAATAATAATAATAATAATAATATTATAATAATGACCTATCTTCCATGTGTTGAATATGATTGAAGTGTCGGTGGTGCTGATGATACTGATTTTATTGTTCATAGGTAGTGCTGATGGTGCTGATTGTTTTTTATTGCTCATAGGTAGTGCTGAGTTCCGGGTTGCGTTTCGACTTCATTATTACTGCTTTATGGTCGATGAAATGCAGAGCCAGTGGTTTTTCTAGCGGATCAGCTTGGATGCGCTAGAAGCCGTGGAACGCATCTCCACCGCTTAAGTCAACGGTGCATGTCAGAAGAGAATGTGTGGTATGGAACGTGGTTATGTACGCATTTAAGCATTTGACCGCAGCGCCCTCTCGTCTATAAACGTTTGAGCCAATGCACGCTAAGATTAACGCGATTATAGACGCATTTCACCGCAGCGCCCTCTCCTGTATAGACGTTGAGCGGCTACATGCAACGTTTCATCCATGACAGAAACCCCAGCTCTTGACGGTTACCACATCTCAGAGCCCCCTATACTCGTCCCGCAGTCGTGGGAGGCGACGGACTAGAAATCCATTGGGGTCTCCTTGCACAGATTCGAATACTGTCGACTGCGCAAATATTTTTTCTTTTTATGTGAGCACGGACGCCGGCCGGACGGACGGACGGACGGACGGGCGGACGGACGGACGGGCGGACGGACGGACAGGCTAGACCCTAAGGAGCTTCGCCCCTAAAATGGTTTCTGGTAGTCTAAAATAGAAGAACCCTCTTTCCTCGGCACTTCCTTACGTTCTGTCTCGTTTGCACAAAATGCTCGTCGAAACACTGGCATGGGCTACATACTTCCTGCACTGCAAGAAGCGAACGCGAAAATATTATTTTTTTTCTATCCTTGTTTCTGGGTTTATATTATGATGTCTCCTGAACTAGTTCACGTTCTCGATAAGTGAGCCTGTTACTTTTATTCATTTTTATTTAACGGCGTTTTTATATATATTTTTAAAGCTTTATTATAACCGTACTGTACGGGTTGTTTCCGGTTGCCATGCGCGACATTCGCAGAAAACATCGACAAATCTACGGCGCATATTTTCTGCACCAATTCGTAGAAACCAAACTGATATACTTGGTAGAATCTGTTTCTACCGAATCCATGAATTGGTAGAAAAAAAATGTAAACTTCCGATTGATTTTTTAGCGTTTAATATTATTTCATTTTTATTACTTTGTCTGTGAGCAGTGCAGATTTCAACAAAAACAATATCGTCACCGGTCACTGGACGACGGTAGCTTTCGAGAGAATGTAGGATTGCGAGAGAATGTCAGGCAACTAGACATTTCTCATAATCCTGCTGCGTGACTTTCGTTTGCTTTTGTGCACGGCTGTCTTCTCTTCCACCGGTTCTATAAGTCTATCATAGTAACTAAAAAAACATTGAAAATAGGCAGAATAAACGCCGTTTTAAATTTTTTCCCCCGCTGGATTGTTTTATTATTTCGGGCCAGACACCAGATACCCGTAGTCATCCGTAACAGATACGCTGAAACATGTGAAGCCCTCGTACGGAGGTCCAAGCTGTTGAAGAGCTTGTGTTTCTCCCTTTTGTAACGGCTTATGGTTAGGTGTTTCTTGGTTTAAGCCAATAAAAAAACAAAAACCGATAAATGTCACCCAAACTAACCTGTCAGAAGTCGGCTTTCACCGAAAAAAAAAAAGGACAGTATTGTAGAGCAGTATGAAACAACTGACGGGCGTTTTAGGGGGAGGAGTGTGGTTATCGTGTGACCTTGGCCATCCGGGATGGCAAGGCAGAAAGCGCTGGACTTTCCCCGTCACCTACGAGGGACCAGCGCGGGGCACATACTGAGCGCGAGTGCTATTCGCGACTCCAACTAACTATAGGTGGCGCCACTCATTTTCCAAGATGGCGGGTTTAGTGAGGGTCAGAGATGCCTGCCGCTGCTGAGCCTGTCTAGTGTGCTGGCTTCACTGAGCGACATAAATTATTTCTGGTAATACGAGGAAGCTAGGGTGTTATGAGCGCAGGTCACCTCTTTAACCTGAAAACAAGAACGGTGTTTAGCGTATTATTTACGGAAGGATGCGCGTTTTAATTCTGGAGCGAAACCGAAACTTACCTCTATTTTGGATTTAATTTCTCGATATAGGTCTTAATTTCGGATTCTTTCATGACTCAAGATGTGTCTCACTTCGTAATTATTTACTTAGAAAAGTTGTTCGCAGAAACTTTATTTTGTGACATACATGTTCGATCCAGGCTGATATTTGTAGTTGTTGAAAAAATCAGTGCTGATATTTGTGCGTTCTCGCTGCCTTTTTCTCGCTCAGATAATTGTCATGGGAAATAATGAACTGCGGGCCTTTTAATTGTTTTTTGGGGTATTTAGATGAATAATTGGTTTAACATTATTCCCAGCACAAGAATAAGAGAATAATTCCAATTTTTACAATATGTCCAGGAAACCCATAAATTAATAAACGCTGCTCTCACTGCAATAACCCAAAGACGGAATCCGAGTCAGACAGCTGAAGTGTGTGTGTGTGTGTGTGTGTGTGTGTGTGTGTGTGTGTGAGTGTGTGTGTGTGTGTGTGTGTGTGTGTGTGTGTGTGTGTGTGTGTGTGTGTGTGTGTGTGTGTGTGTGTGTGTGTGTGTGTGTGTGTGTGTGTGTGTGTGTGTGTGTGTGTGTGTGTGTGTGTGTGTGTGTGTGTGTGTGTGTGTGTGTGTGTGTGTGTGTGTGTGTGTGTGTGTGTGTGTGTGTGTGTGTGTGTGTGTGTGTGTGTGTGTGTGTGTGTGTGTGTGTGTGTGTGTGTGTGTGTGTGTGTGTGTGTGTGTGTGTGTGTGTGTGTGTGTGTGTGTGTGTGTGTGTGTGTGTGTGTGTGTGTGTGTGTGTGTGTGTGTGTGTGTGTGTGTGTGTGTGTGTGTGTGTGTGTGTGTGTGTGTGTGTGTGTGTGTGTGTGTGTGTGTGTGTGTGTGTGTGTGTGTGTGTGTGTGTGTGTGTGTGTGTGTGTGTGTGTGTGTGTGTGTGTGTGTGTGTGTGTGTGTGTGTGTGTGTGTGTGTGTGTGTGTGTGTGTGTGTGTGTGTGTGTGTGTGTGTGTGTGTGTGTGTGTGTGTGTGTGTGTGTGTGTGTGTGTGTGTGTGTGTGTGTGTGTGTGTGTGTGTGTGTGTGTGTGTGTGTGTGTGTGTGTGTGTGTGTGTGTGTGTGTGTGTGTGTGTGTGTGTGTGTGTGTGTGTTTTATAGCACTGCGTGACGCGTAGGACTTCATATTACATCCAGTGTTTGACTGTTTGTCTATCTTGATAACGATGTCAGAGTTTTTCATATTCTAAAAAGAAAACAGAATTATACCTTTCTGGAAAGACTATTATGGTTAAATAGCGTATTCTCGTGATATTGGCGTTAATTGGAGGCATACATTGCCGCGATTTGTATTAATAATAATAATATTAAAATTCACATATTTGAATAAGTAATTTTTCAAGCTCTAATATATTTTGTTGCTTATGATCTAATTTTAAACGCGCGAAGAAATATGACAATGAAAAGTGTGCTAATTATCATCACTGGTGCCAATTGCAGCATTTTTAATTACCAATAAAATAAAAATATTCTAAAATCAATGAAAACATTCTAGCTAATGTGAGAAATCCATGTAAAATTTCATTAATTGTGGGTAAAGTATATTGTGCTATCAAAGTCGCGACTTTTGACAATCGGCGAAACGTCCAAAGTCGCCGCCAATATAATTCCAAACCAAATGCCCCCCCCCCCCAAAAAAAAAAAATAATATATATATTTTTTTAATTACTAGTTTTTTCATAACATTTATTTACTTTTGTATTTGCTCGCCGTCGTTTTGCCAATCTCAGCCTTTCCAGTTCGAAGGAACGCCTACCTGCTTGCACGTCTGCTCACTGCAGCACGTTTCATTGGCGTTGGAAGCCGGTGAAACAGTAGTGAGTTTTAATATTGCGTATACGAGCGAACTCAAGCCCTATGTGTTTGCGTTAGCTTTGCGTGTTCCACACTGCGCGTGCGCGGAGCCCAAAATTGCGGTCTTGAATGGCGCATGGCGATGAGGCGCACGCACAACGTGGGGCACGCAACTCTAACGCAAACGCACACCGCTTGCGTTTGCTTCTTTGCGCGATACTAAAACTCTCCAGTAAGGTACAATCCCATACCGGCTGCAGCACTACGTTGGGACAGTGAAGAGTGTTGTTTGCATTCGGAAATGACATTTCGCGAGCCATGATCGCGAGCAGTTCCGCCGTGCCCGCTGAGCAGGAGAATCGGGCGACCCTCACTAGAGCGCTTCCCGTTTCCGCCGCGGGAGGGCGAGCGTCGAGCTGGAGACGCGAATACGCCGGCGTTCGGCAGACACTCCTGTTTATTCAGTGGGAACACGAATCCCAGTCGATGCGATCAGCGCATCGCTGACGTAAAAACTTCAGTGCTACGGCATTGCTACTTAAGAAGCGTATGCGCCATATATAGACGGTTTCCCCCCAAAAAAAATTACAAGTTTATTATTTATTTTTTTACCACAAAAAAATGAAATATGCATTGCCCAAATGTAGCGCTACAGGTCCGAACCAGATGACAAAGTGTCAGCACTAACGGTTATCTTATTCCAAATTTAAGTGATTTTCTGAAAGTTTTAAAAGGGAAAATGGCGGCCGACCCAGCTCTCGAATACATGGAGCTCTGTGGTGCCAGTTACCAAAAACGGGCGCAATTTCGCCCCCTTTTTTCCACTGAAAGCTTCAGAAAACCACGTAAGAATAAGATAAGGGTCAAGTGCTGAAGCTTCAACATCTGGTCCGAACCTCTAGCGCTACATTTGGGAGAACAATGAACGCATAGGCGTTGCATAATTCATTTTTGCGGTAAAAAAAAAAAAAAAGAAGAAAAGTTTGTTAATTCTTTATTGTTATTATTATTTTTATTTTTTTTTTGTTTGGGGGTGGAGGGGGGGGGGGGGGGACACCCTATACATGTTGTGCTCCGCTCCTCTGTCGTTCTGGAGACAAAGTTTTGACACCTTGACATATTCGAAAACGTATCCATGCCCACCGTTGCTTTGTATACGTTCTCACGTCAGTCGACTCTAACGAGTTGCTTGAAGCTCGGGCTCAATCGTGTCCGCCTCATTTGTAAGCGGCAACGACGGCAACACACCGTGCACGTGCTTCGTTATCACAATGGGACGGCATTACCAAGTGCCAGTAATCGATAAAAATCCGAGTGAGAAGTATTTTTAGGTCCTCTTATTATTATCGGGTTGCTCTTCGCTCCGCTGTCGGATCCAGATACACGCACCGGGATTTAGACGATCGCGGGACAGTTGTCGCGTGCGCACGGAGGTAAAGATCCTAGAGGAGAGCTTCCCACAACTAGCGACACTCTTTGAAGCGCCGACTGCGTGACGGTGCAGTTTTTAGGAGAGCGAAAGGTTGCGCACAGCAAAAGTCTGAGCTGAATGACGCCATTTTGTTCCAGTGGAATGTGCTTCGTCATTCGTATTGGTTTTCGCGACTTTACGTCAGAGCCAGTCGCGGAAGTAAAGCACGGTACGCAACCAGTGTTTCGAAACGCGGTACCTGCTGTCTTTTGGCGCCCGGATTTCACTGAGTGACCAGCTTTGGCTATACTCTAGCTCTTCACCTCGGCAGCTGGCCAGTTGCAAGTCAGAAAGCACGGTCGCTCGTACGGAAGCATTATTATAGAAAAATGAAAGTAACTACGTAGTCTTTTCGAAAGATAAATGAGGTAATTGCGATGTCGATATGAGCAGTTGAATTCAAGGTTAACGTTGGGTAAAGTCTTCCAATATCTGTCTCGTCGATATACTTGTCCGTGTGTGTTTAGCGACTATTTCAATTTTGTGCGACCCAAATCACGCAGTGTCCGGATTGTCACCCTTTTCCTTTTATACATGGCAGTTGCAAAACAGCACTATCTTTTTAGTACTCGCCGAGTGCTGACAAAAATAGAAGCAAAACGAAAACCACATACCGAATGCTTAAAAAAACAAAGCCGTTTTTTTTTTTCGCCGCGGATATGAATTACGCTTTGCCGAACAATCACCTTCCACCGAAATGAAGCACTAGCGGTTGCATTTCAAAGTTTAAGATTTTGCCGTTATCTAAATCAAAACTTAAGAGCGTTTTCCGAAAATGTTCAGCGAGGAAATGGCGACAAACGGAACCCGCCAATACATAATGGTGAACGCAGCTGTTTCCTCAATCAAGATTTTTTTTTCGAAAGTTGTGGATACATTTTTGATTTACCAGATAACGCTAAGTTTTGCCATTTTTGCATCATGTTCGGACCACAAGCGCCACATTTGGCCGGAGCCTAAGCGTTCGGCGCGTGTGTAATTTATAACTGCGGTGAGAAACATGCGGCTCTTTTTTTTTTTTTTTTTTCTTAGACATATTACAGAAAGAAATCAAATTTTTTTTTGCTTATAAATATTCAACGAATAAACACCAAAAACGTATTTACGTTGTTTTTACCCTCGTTGTAAATTATTTACAGCAGAGGCTACGGGATTTTTGATGCTTATAATGAACTCTCAAACACCGTATTCGAAAGCGGCCGAAAACTTCATATCCAGACTGCCGTCTTTTGGCCTGCACGTAAAGCGACTAAAATAAAGTTCGTAAAACGAACAAAAAAAAAGAAAATACGAACTCCACATTTATTGGTGATTCCGAGGCGCGTTGATGAACGCGTATATTTTATTTAGTGCGTCCCCGCTGCGCCCGAGACTGCAGAAGCGCGAAATTCGAGCGAAATTGAAACGCAAATGAAGACGGATGCAGCAATCCACAGGCACGCGCGACGCGCCCCAAAACACATCTACGACACGTTCTTTCGCCCAAAACAAAGACGAGACAAATGAATATTGGCGGCAGACTTTACGCGGACGCGTAAAAACGAGTTCCTTCCCCCGTCTCGCACATCGGGGACTTGGCGTTAACTTAACGACGAGACAAAAAAATATACAGCGCCAAATGAAACAAGCGGGTGGGTGTGTGACAGCTAAGAGCTTATTGGGTTCGCGGCGCTATATAAGCCAGACTCTAGAAAAATTGTGTAAGCTGGAAAAAAAAATGAAAACAGATTGATTGACTAAGAGGTTTCGAGACTGACGCGGCAAAAGATTGTGTCAACTGTTTAGAAAAAGGAAACGATAAAGTAGATGGACCGACGTGACCCGGCAAAAGGCCAAACGCGATATCGCAACAGAACTTGGCAACGCTTGCGCATCGAGAGTAACGGTTTTTGGAGTATCAAGCGCCGTCCAGACACTCTTTGTTAATCAAGCCGCGAGCAACGCTCTCGCCTCAGCGGCCATCCGAAGCATTAGGCAACTTAGCGCGTACGCAAAAGGGGTGCTTTCAATCCAGTTAAAATAGATTTTTTTTGGCGTGAATTTTAACAAACTTTGTTTCCGCGCTCAGAGAAACCAGTTTCGTCAGATTCCAGCGTTACATCTTACACATAGAGACTTTATCGTGTCACGTGACATCATGACGTCACATGACGTCAGACAGACAGCAAGTGCCCCCCGCTCATTTCCCACATATTTTGTGCATCTCCGAGTTTATCAAATATGATCAAGACGTCTTTTCTCTTTACGAGGACAGATAACTAATGCATTTTACGCTTATTTCAAACCGGAAGAAAACAGACGACAAGAACGGGCCAAAACATGCAGCTCGCATTTTTGCGGTGTTCTATACATAGACAAAAGAAAGTTTAAAAAGCAAATTCAGTGTACTTTTCGTTTTCTTTTCGTACTACTGACCGCCGAAGTAGATGGGGCGGCACCTATAATTTTATTTTCTCTTGCCCGTCGGGTGTTCGCCTGTTTGACCTCCCTTTAAAAAGATATGTGCCATAGGCATATTTTTTTATACAAAATATTATTCGAATTTAGCGTCGTTTACTGCCCCAGCACTTTTCGTGTAACGTTCGGAATAAACTTGATTTTTCGCAAGAGCTCGTAACTAGACTTTTGCACTGATTACGAGCTGAGTGTTTTACGTGAGAGGAACATGGCCTATTTTAAACAGAAATATATTTAAAAACTTAAACAAATGTTTTTTTTTTAACTGGTGATAGCACGGTATTGTAGTGATTTATCAAGAAATATCACCTAAAAACGTAATGTTTTGGTTAACTGTCAAATATTAAAGAATTCAGTCTTGTCTGAAAACATTAAAAGAAAAGAATCGACTCATTATGGCATTGATCTTGCTTCCCCGAGTGTCCCAAGTCCCAATAACCCAAAACGTTTTTTTCCCACCTTGACATTAACACTAATTCGTGAAAGTTTGGCTTTTATTTTGAACTTTTAATTGATGCAAGGTTTCTCTTCTGATATTTTCACAGAACAAAATCCTCACCTAGAAACACCAAGCCATGCACTCTCTGTGCTAAAGTTATCCCACGTTGTCCTTGATTACTGTAATTTACGACCAGCAAATAGCAACGGCGCGTAAGCCATGCACGCACCTTAGTGGTAGATTACTGTAATTCACCACAAACATTTATTAATTTCACTACCTGTCCTAGTGAAAAGGTAATTATAGCTGTGTCCAATAAACCAACAAGTACTGTGGGTGTCGCGAGAAAACCGAACCCCTGTTTTTCGCACCGCAAAGATAAACTAGACATTGTAGAGAGCGCAAACTACGTCAGTGCAGTCCCAGCCGTTCGAGCAGATGCCGAAGTTTCCAGCACCAACCATTATCTTATTCAAATGTTACAAGCGATTTTCCGAAAATTTCAATGGAAAAATGGCGGCCGACGCGGGTCTTTCGAATACATGGAGCTCTATGGCGAAATAAACCGAAAACGTGCGAGAATGGGCCCCATTTTGCCCTTGAAAGTTTTAAAAAATCACTCGTAACTTTTGAATAAGATAATGGTTGGTGCTGAAACTTTGGCATCTTGCTCGAACGGCTGGGGCTACGTTCTGACGTAGTTTGAGGTCTCTGCGATGTCTAGTTTATCTCTGCGGTGCGAAAAACAGGGTTCGGTTTTTCTCGCGGACGCCCGGTATATACAAGATGGTATAGGAACAGTACACATATATTATTATTATTATTTTTAAAGTTCTGATTGAACAAATTATATATGGAACAAATTTTCACTTTTTTTCAGAAAATTGCTTAGCTCTAATTAACAGAGGTGCGAAATTTAACACACACTTTTGTAGTAAATTGTACAGTGTCGCTGTATATATATATATATATATATAATATATATATATATATATATATATATATATATATATATATATATATATATATATATATATATATATATATATATATATACAAAATTAGTTGTTCGTGTCTAGACAGCGCAAGGTTGGCCTGCCTTTGAGGTAACGGCGACAACGCGGTTTACGCTGTTGTAGATGAGAAATCGAGTCAGATGCGGTATTACTGCTATAGCCTATAGGGTCTGCAACCTGCACCACGCAGAAATGATACACGACCGCACGCCGCGTACGACGCTCATCCAGATCGAAACAGGCAGGGGTGGCGACTGAGACAATTCCACCCAAGAAGACCGAGAGGCCTGGCAACAACATCGTCGCTTTTGGATCCCAGACCCGACCTCACGCGGCAAACATGCTGTAGCTTGACGAGAGTATACGATGAAAGTGCGCGTTGGCGTCTGCCACGTTCTATAACGTCCCGCATCAATCGTGAGACGCTGCAAGGCGCGCTGACGTGAATACCTTAGTAATGACGTTTAGGGGAGAATTGTGGGGGGGGGGGGGGGGTGACTGCAGGCCTGTCTCTTCTAAGTGGTATTTATTGAGCCCAGGATCCCTGGGTCGAATTGTTTCGGCTCCACGTGGTCCGAGGCAGTGTTGTACGGAACGGCGTTCCAAGGAACGGCGTTCCTGGAACGCGTTCCTTTTAGGAGGAACGAAGGAACGCCGCCGTTCCATTTTGCATCGGTGGAACTGGAACGGGAACTCGTTACATTTTTACTGGAACGGAAAAAGGAACGGCGTTCCTTTTTCTCGTCCAGTGTTTTTTTTTAAATTTCTACGAGGGAAGTTTTAAAAGTGTAAAAACAATATCTTTACCAAGAGCAGAATCTCGTTAACTTCTTGGTTAATTATCTTAGGGTTTATTTTGTGTGGTCCTCGTTTAGTAACAGTCGGGTGCAGGAAAGCTAGTGAATAATGTTTCTTTTTTTAGTGCCCAAGACTGCGGTACAAAAAAGCAAAACTTTTAGTCAAAAGAAAAGACACAAAAAAGGACGTTTCAAACTGGGCTAATTTCTTTGCTTCCACGATTCCTCATATACCTAGAAATAAAAGGCAGACTATAGCCATCATTGGACTTTCACAGAGACCCAGAGTTACAACAAAATAACATGTTACCAGACATCGAACGCACCCTTGAATCCCGAACATTGGTCACTTAAAAGATACACAAAAATTAACCTTTATTCCTTTTCCCCTAGTCCCCCACCTTCAAACTGGACGACTAATCCAACCTTCATGAAGAAGGAGTTGTAGTTTTCAAGACTGACCTTCCGAAGTCGTACCTCCTTCTTCAATTGATCGTTTTGCGGACAGCAACATCGAGAAGCAACTGTTTTCAAGTTCGAACAAGGGACTTTGTTAGATTAAAACGCGTGAGGTTGTTGTAAAACGCTCGCGCAATGTAGGGTAACAGTATATTTTGCTCGTTTGATTCCGCCCACCACAAACATGAATACGGTTAAAAGCCAAGATTTTTAAAGGTGAATATATCAACAAATGAAACCCTGCTTTGCTTGCTTTCTTCTCCTGGTGCCCTTCCATCACGGCATTCAAATTCGTATGTTGCCATTTGATGGGATAGATTAAAAAACAAAACAAAAACTTTGTTCTATGTAACTAAATATAGTAATAAGCAAAATACAAATGTAACGTATATGTAACGATACGTTCCATTTTTTTAACTGTAACGGGAACGAGTTCCTTTTTCACATATGGAACTTGTAACGGGAACGCGTTCCAAAAATCAGAAGGAACGAGGAACGAGCTTTCGTTCCTTTTTTGAGGAACGTGTACAACACTGGTCCGAGGTGCGGTACACTAACACACTCTGCCACCTAATCTCTTGCCCCTCGCCCCCCCCCCCCCCCCCCCCCCCCCCCCCAAACTACGGAAGGTATTGTGAATAATGCGGGCCTTCATTAGTAATATGACTAAATTCCGCCGAAGAAATTCGCAACAATCCGCGTGCATTCCGTTAGTAAATACTCTGTTCGCAGCTTTTAGCGATGGTGGTACCGCGGTGGGAGAATCACGCTCCTCATACGTATATAGCTCCTGAATGATTGGCGTCCGAAATGAAGGTGCTTATTGCTTAGCCCTTCCTGACATGGAAGTATCAGGTGTGGCTCTGATTATATCGCTCGTATTTCGCAAAATCCGAATTATCTCATGCATCGCGGACTTAACCTCGTATACTGCTGTTCTACGACGATCATCCAGACGACAGCCATTTGATTTGCAACTCAGCGCGCCCTCCCTGTAAGCCGTGGAAAGTTGCGAATCGTTGGCGAGTCATAAACATTTGGAGACATTATTTCCGTAACTCTTGTCGCACTTTAGCGTCGAGGGAGGCTGGGTTAGGGTTTGTGCGAGGTTGGTACACATTTTATTAAGGCGGGAACGCCATTGAGATCGGGCTGATATGGCGGACCGGAGTCTATTAACGGCTCCGTCTTGCCGTCTTCTTGGGAGACGAACCTATATTCAGCGACAGCGCGTATGTCGTCATCGCTTCGGAAACTCAATCCCGATGCACGTGGGAAAGTGAAATAGGAACCAACAAGAGACCGAATGAGTTGGCGAATGGCGCTCTTTCAAAAGCCTCATCACGTTCATTCATCACTCGAATAAACTTTAAAAAAGAAAAAGAAAGGAGCAATGCGCGTGCGTGCGACGCGCGAGAGTACGTCAGCTTGGGCGCAGGTGGTGAGTAGGGAGTAAGCACGTGCTTTACTCACTGTTATAACGTATGTGTGTACGAAGTGACGTCGGTCCTTTTTCTTCGTGAGGCGCCGCAGACTGTCCATGACCTCGCTGATGTGGAGGTCGAGTCGGTTGGTGAAGGGGCGTAATAAGGTCATGCGCAGGGAACACAAACATACAGCAAGTTTTGCGAATCCACAAAGGGGACGTTCTGGACGCCCCACGGACTCTCTCCGCGGCTATACTCTAGGTGAGGCGTGCCCACCTAGCTCTGGACAAGAACACTGTCGCTACCTCCAGACAAGAAGACAATTCTTAAACAGCCGGGCGTTTGTGCAGCTCTATTTAGAAAACAAAAACCTCATAGAAAACAACGTTTGACGGTGACATCGTTTTCCTCTAACGCTATGTGCCAAATATGACATCACTCCCTCTTTGCCTTTTCCGTTCGTTGACTTTGACGCGTCCGGTCTCAAGTACTGCCTCCTTGCCACACGAATGTGCGGTGCCGCCGTGTAAACATATACAAGACACTCCCACTCATATGACGCTGGCACGGCGTGGGCACGTGACGGAAGGGCAACGATGCAGACATGTACAAGTTACTCAAAAAAAGTAATTAAGTTAAGTTACTGAGTATTGACCTCAAAAGTAATTTGAGTAGAGTAGAAATTACTCAAATGGAAAGTAATTGAGTAAATTACTAATTACCGTAAAAAAGTAGCGAATTACTTTTGAAGTTACTTTGAAGTTACTTTTATATGTTTTTGTTATGGTAAAAAGAAAGTACATAGGTTTTGATCCGTTAGCGAAATTGTGCTAGCCAAATATGGATCGGATTGTTTTTTCAAAGAAATGCTTTAATAGCTGGTTCTGCTTCTGCGTGCCTAATTGTTTTGTACTTTCTTGTTTGTTTGGTCAATGATGTACTGCAAATGTGTCATTTCTACTTTGAGGTTTAGCACTGCCTGAGCTTGATTTTTAGACAGCGTTTGCTTGTTTACAGTGTTGCGTAAAGTACATCTAAAAAGTACTTGAAGTAAAGTACAAAGTAAATTAGAGGTTATGTATTTCAAGTAAAGTAGTAAGTACACCGGGTGCAATGTACTTGAAGTAACGTACTATAAATACAATATATTTCAAGGTAAAGTACCAGTACTTTTAACAGAATCTTTCATGATGCCATTTCATTCCCTTTACAGTGTTTTTTTTTAACTGGTACGCATTGCTCCAGAGGTAATCGGAGGTGCATCAGTTTTTTACGGAAATGGCAGCGAATATTGTATAAAGTCAAGTCGCCACAGAGTAGTTGTTTTACTCTCGCTGACGAACTATTTAACACAATCACCTTATAAGGGACTTATTTGTGTCGGTCTTATAGCCGCCATTACCTCACTCAGAGAAATGACCAGATGACGTCTTGAAAGAGCGCGTTTTCACACGACGATACGCCATTTTTTTGTTTTCAAATTCGGGGAATGTACGTTGAAGTCGGGAGTTTTACTTTCCTCGGAAAGTACAAGTACATGTTTAGAGAATGTACTTCAAGTAAAGTACAAGGTTTCTAAACAGTAGTACTTTAAGTACCATGTACTTAAAGTACTTCCCAACACTGCTTGTTTATTATTTTTTATATAAAAACGTTGGGGGAATTATTAAGGTTTCTCGAACGATCTTCAAATCTTTGAAGATCTGCATATTCTATGTTTTGGGAGGAAAGGCAACGCAAAAAGGTCCCCTTTGCGTTGCCCTTTAGCACGCGATTCTTCGAGTACAGCACAAACTACGGGAGCACCAGATGAGCTTCAGAGCAGGTGCTGCATTTTGTTGCCTCCTTTGAGTGAGGATGCAGTGTGTGCACCTCCTGTAGTGGGCGAGAGTTTCTACGTTGGGGAGAAGCGGGAACCAGCCCTTTCTTCGAATGGGTCAAGTCTCCTTGAGCTTCGGGACACAAAGAAACGCCAGTCTTCGGCGCTAATCCCGCAGTTACTCGGCCTCTCTTGCGTCGTGCCTGTTCGCTCCCCGCGCTTCGTAGCAGTGTTGTTGCAGAGGGGGTGCTCGGGAAAATTTTGGGGGGTTTCGGACTCTCCAACCCATTTTCTTCCCCCCCCCCTTTCCTACGCCACATGCTTCCCCCTCTTTGCAAATATCAGCTGATCTTCCAACATCTTATCTCGTTTGTGCAGGAATGTTTGTTGATAGGCAAAACAACCACTAAAATTCGAAAGTAATTTGTAATTTGAGTAGAAGTTACTCAGAAAAAGTAATTAAAGTAAACTACTAATTACCGAAATAAAAATGTAATTGAAAGTTACTAAACTACTCAGAAAAGTAGTTAAACTACAGTAACTTGAGTAGAGTAGTTGAACTACGTACAAGCCATGGCAATTATACACCCGAATCCTGCAGGTGCGGGCGTTTCTTTCGCGAAGGCATTCCTGAACTCCAAACAAAAACAAACGAAAAGCGGTGGCGCTGAACATTACAGGAGTAAACTGGAGACTTTACACCCTCCCCCCCCTTTTTTTTGTAAAACTTAGTTTTTATTAAGCAAACCACCCTGTGTATAGCAGAAACCCGCAGTCCAGACTATAAACAGCTGGCAGGGCGGAGAATAAAATCAAAATGATTTAAATCGCGATTTGAAACACGACTAATATCGTGATCTAAATCAGACCAGTTTTACTATGATGATTTAAATCGAACCTTTCCCGCAAAAATATTCCGGAAAATATTTTGTATACACCGTTTGTCTATCATTTGATGTGCATCTGTTTTGTATTTATATTAACGAATCATCAAGCAATGAAGGTTTATGTCGGGCTGAACACGAGAGAAAAGCAGTTTTTCTTCTGAGCAAATCGCAGCACTGAACTATGTTACACTTCATTTGTCATTTTACGTAACATCCTATTGCAAGGAAATCAAAACGCGAAATAAAAAGGTTAAATTAAGTGTTTTTAACTAGCTCAAAAATCGAGTTGTGTTTTGCATTTTAGTAAGGCTGGGTTCACATCAATAAAACGTTGCTAATTATACTGTACTTTAGGTTACAGTAACTCTTACTTCCGCATTGTCTCCAGTGATTGGACGAATCGATCAATCAATCTGCCACGTTTAAAAATACATCTATAGAATCGCTGTTTTCTAGCTCGTGATTTAAACCAAATTAATCTGATGTAAATCAAGTTAATCTGATATAAATCCAATTATTTTGATTTAAATTAAATTGTCTCAAATTAAATCAAAGTAGTCTGATCTGAACCAAACTAATCTGATATAAATCCAAATATTTTTATTTAAATTAAATTAGTATCTGAATTTAAATCAAATTAATCTGATCTAAATCAAATTAATCGGATTTAAATCAAGTTAATTGTGTATAAACAAAATTAATATTATTTAAATCAAATTAATCCGATTAAATCAAATTAGTCTAATTTAAATCAAATACATCTTTTTTATTTGATTTTTTTTTTACCCTGACAGCTTATATTTATCCAGTTTGGGAATAAAAACTAGATAAATACATGCATTTTTTGTCTCGTTAATACGAACACCAGCTTCCTCAAAGACGATCAACAAACGAAGTAATTAATTGGTGAAGCCGTATGGTCAAAGAGTACATGCATACTCCCAGGGCTTCACTACTGCCTGTCGTTGGTTGCCCTTCCTGGAAATGAGTACGAGGGGCGCCGAGCGCCGGTTCGATATTTCGGTGCTTTCCGGCCGCACGAGTCACTTGTCCTCCTCTCTCTCTATGCGCGTCACGACTGCGGATGACAAACCTAAAGTCCATTCATAGCTCATGTGTATCTCTCAGTGTTAGGAAGTAATTTGAGTACATTGTACTTTCAGTACTACTTCAAGTAGGTTTAGAAAACTTTACTTTACTTGAGGTACTACATTCTCGGAGTATGTACTTGTACTTTACTTAAAGTTTTTTTTTTCTGCTACTTTCCGAAGAAAAGTACAACTCCCGACTTCAGAGTACATTACCAGAATTTGGTCTCGTTAAATCTGTGTCACAAAGCGATACTTTGTCAAGGACTGAGTACATAAATTGGTTGTGTTAAATAGTTCGTTAGCGAGAGTAAAACTACTTGTGGCCACTTGACTTTATGCAATATTCGTCGTCATTTTTGAAAATAACTGATGCACCCCAATTACCCCTGGGGCAATGCATGCCAGTTAAAAGAAAGAAAAAAAAACACAATTGAAAAAAGGGCATCATGAAAGAGTCGGTTAAAGAGTATTTGTACTCTACTTTGAAAGTACGTTCGGATTTATAGTACATTAGTTCAAGCACAGTCTGCCGTGTACTTGCCGCTTTACTTGAAGTATATAACCTCTCATTTACTTTGTACTTTACTTGAATTACCTTTTAGATTTAGTTTACCCGGCACTGTTATCTCTTATGCATAAACGCAAAGGAAGAACCCTCCTTTAACACTTCAAATAAACCAAAAATCTCAGCATCGTGATATTTTTTTGTTAATAAACAGTGTTTTTGTGGCTCCGCTTTTAAAACCAGATATTTATATGAGAACCCCCCACGCGGGCCTTTCTAGCTCGTGTTGGTCCGACAGCATGACGTCACAATTTCAAGTCGCCGTGTCACGAGATGCCATGACGTCACGTGACGTAAATCTCCCCCTAAATTCAGAAGGGGAAATTGACGACACATGGCGTGGTCACGTGTCCTGACAGTGTCACGTGGCAGCAATTTTCCCGACGTATTTAGGGGAAGTCGTCATGGTGTTACTTGGGGCCACGATGTCACTCGGTGTCATGTAACGCTTCAGGGTGACCTGACGCCGGAGAGTTAGGTGACGTCGCAATTTCCCTGCTGGGAGATAACTACGCGCTAAATAGTGCCTATAAAAATGCACCTTGTTAAAATTAAAAAAAGCGCATTTTCCGGGCAATCGTTTGTGGATGATACATGCGTCAAAGTTGAAATTTTAGGCTGTGCGGACAATCTACGCGTGCGGACTATACGCGAATTTTGTTTTTCAAGATCGTTCATTGTGACTAGACGTGACGGATTTTGTGAATGATAAGGGTATGCTAATTATGAGTTACGTATAATACAAGCTCATTTGTCAGCTAAGAAAGCAGACATGTGTCAAGGTGTGCCGTGTATGCGAAGATTTTAATGTCGACTAAGCACCAGGCGCGGACTATCTAAGCCGAAACTTTTTTATTTTTGGCCTAAATTGGCTTTTGCGAACTATACACCGGGTGCGGATATAGTCCGGAAAATACGGTACATGCCGTGTCGTTTCATTCTTATTGCATTTGACGTAATGTGTTGTGATCTTGACCTTGATTCGTTTTTATGGACGACTCGCGTTCTGGACGACATCTCTGAGAAACGGAGGTGTCCATATTAACTGGACATTACTGCAGGACCTTGTATACCACCGGATGATGTTCACTCGCTAACTGGGTACGCCGCCGCCCAGCTAACCTGGAACGTTTTATCTGCATTACCGGGTGTCTCATAGATATGCGCGTGTAAAGGAAATGTCGATTCGGCACCTAAGAAAACGAAGATAATGTTCCTCCACGCGTTCATTCAACACTGAGCGGCACGGGTGGGCGCGAACAGGTCATCGGCTTTCTTTGTTCTTGCAATTTACTCATGAAATGGGAATCCGGCATTGAAATTTACTCTCTGGACGGCTGCCGCACAGAGGGACATTTTACCGCAGTTGTTTACTTTGAACACGACGTTCCAGCTGTGAAAACAAAAGGCGAATGGAACGGTGACCACCTGTTCGCGATATCGAGGTTTATAACTGAGCATAAACATTTGCTGTAGCGTCATAAAAAAAAATGTAAACAATATGTGGGAGGGAGAGAAAATCTCGCTCGCCCTCACCCCCCCCCCCCCCCCCTCCCTCCTCCTTCCCTCTATCATAGTTTTGGTGCCTCTGGGTATTTGTTCTGACAGTGAATTCAGTTAATAAGTGGCAGTGGTACGTTAATAACTTTCTTAAAATAGAAAAAGGATATATGAATAATACGTACCTAACAAAATTGTCAGGGAATTGCGCTCATGTGATCAATAGATATTAGGGATTCGTTCAATCGCGATTCTATTATTTGGGATTCAGTTCTTCGGAGATTCGGTTTTCCGGTATTCGGTTCTTTGTGGTTCAGTTGTCTGGGGCCAAGTTTTTTCGAATTCGGTTTTTCAGGGTTCGGTTATCCTGTAACTCTTCGCATATATCACGATCAAAATACATAAACATATGCAAGTATGCAAGGTGATTAAAAATTTTGTGACGTGTGCTTTGTGAACCCCATAATCCACTTGCCTTACCTTTTTAAAGAAAGTTTCTATAGAAAATATTTACACGGCGTAGGCATATGTTTCCGAAGTATCACCGTTAAAATACTTGTATCAAGAATAAAGAAATACCGCCTTTCTTACCTTACTCTGTTAACACATTTATTGCAACTTTTGACAAAACTATTTCACGGTTGGAAAACAAATAAATTATTCAAACCTGCTTTCCGTGTTTATCAAAATAAATTCCTTCACAAATGTCAGTGCCATTCGTTTTTTATTTTATTTTTTATACAAAACTGTTTGTTGTTAAATGGGAAATGTCAATTTGTGTTGAACTCCTCCACTCAGAATAATTAAAAACGCCGAAACTAAAAAAAACATCTCTTACTTTAAGCGGTTGATATAACACAGTCAATATAATAGCTAATAAATTCGCTCCAATAAACGATTAGCATTCTAAAAGGAATTGCATCGTAAATCAAACGAATCGAACTCTAAAGCAGTTAGATAAAGAAGTACTGATATACGCGCCGAGTAAACGAAGGTGCGAAAGGAACAAGGAAAGGGAACACGTAGAGCTACGCTAGCTGCTACGACGCGAGCAAAGCAATGAGAGCTTCTCCACTCACCTCCATTCAAACAGGTGTAGCTGCCGTTCTGCATGGCTGGGTCGTCGTCTGCTCCAATCCGCTCTCAATCCAAACAATCCGTCGATCTCCGACGATGTCCACGCAAAGTAATCACGCAAACAACACTCCCGTAGACAGTACCGAAATCGAGTCGCATTCCTTGAGACCGTTATAAATATATCCCGACTTTAAAACAACGTGTTCCGAGCTGACGCAACCTTCGATGCCGGTTACACCGAGCCGGCGGATGTCAGCCAACTGTTTCACCGAGTCCACAAGCCGACGATGCCGAAGCCGCCGAGCGTAGTACGTCCGTTGTCGTCGCGAACAAAACGCGCACTGCTGGTTGATTTGTCACGTAGTATAGCGGCCCGCTTGTGTCTATCAAAGGATGTGGTGATGTTGTGTGAAAGGCGATGGCGGCGAGATGTGGCTGTGGTTCGCTTCCGATGCCTCTCTGAAGCGGGAACGGGGTTTATTTATAGAGAGGAGAGACGCAAACCCGTCCACCGGTCGAACGCCGTGGCAGGAAGGAAGGCTGGTCGGTAGCGAATGAACACAAAACCGGCTGCTAAGTTGCCGTGGGAGCGAGAGGGAAAAAGAAAGGAAGGAAGAAAAAAAGGCCCCACGTGACTTCTGCGTCAGCACTGATGTCCATGCTTTCGCACTTGTTCTGTTCTGCTGTTATGCCGCGTTGACAAGTGACAACGGCCGGCGAGCGAGCCGCGCTGTGATTCTTTTAGAATTAATGTAGCTCGAAATCGACGATATTCTATGAATAAAGCCGACACTAACTTCAGCAGAAACTTAACTTGGGAGTCGTTCTTTCACGTGACAAACGGACGCCGGCCAGAGCTCGGACTCCAGCGACCCCGGTGTCGCGGGTTCAGAAACGGCTCGTGCGGTCGTAGCGCCATCTGTGATTGTTTTCGAACAACGCTGGGACACTGGCGGCAGTTTTGAGAAGACTTAGAGCACCGAGAGCACTGTCCAAGCGCTGAGAAGGAACTGACATGTAACTTACAAGATTTCGCAAAAATTGCTTTAATTACTTTGCTAACAAATGTGTGAGAAAAAAAAAAAGATACATGCAAAGTACCGTTCGAACAGATTCCCTTTCTCTATAAACAAAAAGCTTTACACTCTCACAGGTTGAGTCCAACCCCCATCCCTCCTTTCAGATTTTTCTACGCAAAGTACGCAAAGAGTACCCCCGCCCCCTCTGCAACGCAAAATTGAACACCCAAGATGTGGCATCCAGGGTAAACCCCTGTCTTGTACACAACTGCTAACCTTCTTTCACAGATTCATGGGCTATCTATTTTAGTGAACCACTGCAGCGAAGCGCAGTTTATGTTCTTTTAAATTTCCATGGAGATCAACGTACAAACTCAACCTTCTGCAAGGCAGATGATCCTCTAAAAGCTGTTTCCTCTCCTCTCCCAAATAGGAGTGTGAAGGAGACGAGTTTCGCGCCCGCTCTTTGGCACTGTTCAAGCTCTGGAAATAGGAAACGTGGAAAGGACAGAGAAAAACATGGTCAGTGGTAAGGCGACCGAAAACGTGATGTAGCTTTTGGAAAACCCTGACTTCATAACATCTGATCAGTGACGAAACGAAAATGAGATTAGCTGATTAGCGGAATTCTCAGCTTCGGCCATCTTGCAGCGCAATGATATTCTCCGTTTTTTTTTAAATTATTATTATCAATATTTTTAGTGAGCAGAGATGTAGGCCTTTTCTCTGGTATACGTAAAGTAGTGCTAATTTCTAAGACAAAATCCCGTTATTGATAATCATTGCCCTAGCTGCACATTTACCCGGCTCATACTTGGGCCAGTCTGGAGCAAGCTTGGGTCAGTCTTGAGCCAAGTTGGCTCTAGCTCGCGCCAATCTGGCCCAAGCCTGGGCCGAGGAAGTGTGCTGCTTGGGTGAGAAAAAAAAAAAAAGATAAACTTTCGCACTGGCCAGGAGGTTCCAAACAAAAAATCATAATAATTTCGTTTATTCCATGTACAAATATTTTCCTTAAAAAATGTGTACTTTTGACATCTTCCACTGTTAATATGCCATATGAAAAACAAAAAGGCGGGAAGGAACGTATGTCATATGGATAAGAGAGAGAGAGAGGGAAAGAGGAAGGGTTTATGAAGGAATGACAGAGAGGTTAACCTGAACGCAGGTTCTATAGTTGGTTACTCTGTACTGGGGAGAAGGGGAAAGGGGAAGAAAAGGTATGACGATGAGAAAGAGAGATGGGGTGAAGTTGTCCATGAGGGTGGCCAATAGTAAGAATGTTCAAAGTCTCACATAGGTATTTTTAAGCACCCTACTAAATGGCAGATAACTCCGTGTTCGTGAGGAACACTACCAAGACCTTCGTGGCCTTCATGAATTGTCCGGCTGTGTCGCAGGCACCAAGCACTTTTGACGAGCTGAAAGGCCGCGATTCCAACGCCATATTGTCGATCCTCGTTTAATTCATCGCATTCACAGCAGGAGGTGTTCAAATGTCTCTTCGACTTCGCAGTTTGCACTGTTTGCGGAATCTCTCCTTTGAATCCGACAAAGGAACTGCGGTGTATATACCACACCAAGCCGTAGTCGGTGCAGGACCGCCTCCAGCTGCCTTGAAAGTCCACATGGAACGCAGAATGCAAGTTGAGGATCCAGGAAGTATAGCTTAGGATGGTGGTAGTGTGGATTCATCCAGTAATTTAACGTTGCAGTGCACCCATATTGATGGTACCTGACAAGATTCCCACGAATTGTTGAAAAAATCAAGAAGTTGATTTTGATCTCGTGGGCCTAGATGGGCAAGGGCGCTATACGTAACGTCGTCATGTTTTGGAGTCGAAGTCCGCTTCACTGTAACCAGAGCTGCCTGAAGTTCATCTTCAGGCAGTTCTGACTGCTTGAAGATGAACTTCAGGCAGCCAGAGCTGAACTGAAAACGAAAGGACAAATTCATTTCGTCGTCGGACAACGGTGGTACGCTTGCTTGGATGGGACAAAACGATTCATTAGAATTTAGAACCCGCTTGCTGTTGGGTGAGACGCCGACAGAAGTTTTCGGCGACCTCCGTCTCAGGCACATTTAGGCGCAGAGATAAAGCATGGAACTGATATCGTATTGAGGTGTCCGTTACCGACGCGCCATACGCCAGACTACCGTAAGACGTTTCTTTTGATCTAATTTTGAGCATATTTGAGCATTTTGAGCATATTTGACCCTTCCAAGTTTCTGCAGATATCGACCTATTTTTTTCTGCATGCGGCGAGAGTCACGTAGATTCTTTATATCTTTGGTCCATCAAGACCCTCTTTCGGAGCGACGACGCTTAGCACGTATTTGTTCATATTCCCCATCGATTGCAGTCCAGGTTGCAGGAAGATTGTAGCTTCTGGTTTCACTTTTCGTAGCAGCAGCAACACGCGCACTGAAGTCTTGAGGGTTAGTAGAATACTCGCAGAAAGGCTCCATTGATGTTTGATAGACTTGTCAGTTTGCACGACGAACAGCGTGGCGAATCTTTCGGCATAAAAATCCCTTCAGGATGGTGTAAGTTGAGATATGGTCACTGCTACGGTGTTTCGATATCAGTAAACCAGAAACTATAAGGCCCTTAAGAAATTGGGAACAGCGCGCAAAAAAGACGAGGACAACGAGAGTAGAGCACAGGACAAGCGCTGACTATCAACTGAAGTTTTATTAAAAACGGCTCAAACAAGAAAACACCACAAAGCCAACCAACGCCGAAACAACCAATGGCGTGTCGCTCACCAGGCATCTATAAAATCCATCTCTTTTTGTGTGAAGATAAACCGAAGGCTGGCTGACGCAGTGCCCCGAGCCAGCTTTTTCTATTGCATGCGCCTCCAGCACCTCTCTTTGCACTTTTGTGCGCCCCCTGCCAATGATTATGGTATCTTTGAAGACGGGGTGACACAAGCAGTCTCTGCAGTGTACGTATAAGTGACCTCCTGTCATTGACCGCAGGGAAAGGGCATGTTCACGCATTCTCTCATTGACGCAGCGTCCCGATTGTCCTATATAAACCCGGCCGCATGACAATGGGATTTTGTAGATGACACCCACCACGGAATCCACGAACTTGTTGACATGTTTAACCGTACATGACCTCTTGTTACTGCTTGCCTGGTTTACGCGCGGGCAAAGTTGTGCTAATTTGCGAGGTGCCGAAAAAACCATTGGCAGATTGAACCGGTTCAATGTGACAATGGTTCAATGTGCCAATCAGAGCTAGGCGTCGTTTTGACGTCATCGCAACCCCTGTGCAAGAAGCAGAGGACTTGCTTTCCGCATTTCGATATTCGTTACGTTTTTTTTTCTTCTTCTTTTTGAGGAGTTATGCTTTTTTGTTTAATGTTTTGTCTCTGAACCCGAACGAATTAAGCATTTTTGTTACTTTAAAATAATTGTAATGTTTCTTTTTCTTTTCTTTTTTTTTATTGCGAACGTGTACAACAGCATGAAGATCAATTGGGGGGCTAGTTGTTTGAACATCTAGAGTCTAGACGGTGGTTTAAAAAGCGCAAATGACTAAGAAGAGAAGAAGGGGACAGGACAGAGCGCTTACTTACAACTGTCGATTTAATAGAGCACGTAGAGAAAGACAAAGTGGAAGTGAAAAAGGAGAAAAGAAAGATAAAAATAAACTCACTGCTGCTACTAAGACAACATAATTTAGTTTTAGAAATCGAAATAAAAATTATTTTAACTTCACCAAAGACAGAGTACTTGTCACGGAAAAAATTGTCTTCCACCTTTGTACTTTCTCTACGTGCTCTTTTAAATCGACAGTTGTAGCAAGCGCTCTGTCCTGTCCCCTTCTTCTCGTCTTAGTCATTTGCGCTTTTTAAACCACCGTCTAGACGTACAACAGCCAACCTTGAACTGACTTGCGGCCTCGTCCTGGAGTTCCGTCGCCCGAAGTAGCACAAACTGCGGGACAACGTACCGGCTGAGAGTCGAGACCGACGTATGATTCATACGGGGCCCATTTTTCGCGCATCTTGGGACAAATAGACTCTTTTCAAAAGGGGGTGCCATGTGGTAGCTGCTTCGATAATGACTCGAGTGCCCCGTTGTTCGGGCCCATGTTCCGTTTCATGTATCAGACACGAGGGCTGCGTAAATCCGACTCATCTCGTATTAAAAATTAAAAAAAAGAGTGTTACGTTAGCGTTTGGCGATGACTCGGCTCCAATCACACGCTTTGTACCCCCCAAAAATGGCGACAGCCAATGCCGCTTCATGGGGTTTTGAAAACAGTATGTTCAGAAGCAGAAGACAACTTGAGCAAGACACTATATAAGCGTCTTCATCCTCCTCATCATCGTCATTCATCATTATCATTATCGTTCGGTTTTGTAGGGAAACTGCGCTTACCCTAAGAATGATCAGCATGCCAATGCAACTGCTGCTATAAAATGGTTACGAACTGACTTTCCATCCGTTATACTAAGTAGTGACCGCAATAAATTAAAAATATAGTGGGACCCGGAAGAGGAATCTGTTTTTGTTTCGGTTCGTACGATTTTAGAAAAATGCGAAGTAGAAACCAAAATCGTTTTTTCTTCTTTACTCAACGGGTAAACAAGCAGTCACGTGGGCCCCGGAAGTGAAGCGCTTTTCGGCGCCCGTTCTTCTGGCACGCAGCCAAAGCAAGCAGGGCGGTACAAACGGGGAGCACAAAGCGGCAAATCGTAAGCTGACATCGGCGGTCTCCAGAGGGAAAGAACGAGAAAGAGAGCGACCGAAGAGCGGATCAAGAAATCCGACGGTACAGGTTAGGGGTGTTCGTTCTGCCGCAACAGGTTGAAATTGTTGGAGTGCTCGTCAACTTTATTTATTTATGTTTTTATCACGCGCGATGCCGGTGTATTCGTGCAGAATGAGGCTAGAAAAACACTAAATCCAGACCTCGCAAGTGATTTATGAATGCGAAAGCATTAACTGTCCCATGGTGCGAACCGGCGTTATCAGCTTTTGAAGCCGCGACAAACGGCGCCTAAATTCCTCTGTCCAGTGATGCGAAGCCTGTGGTCTGTAGCAGCGAATTGATGGATAAATGCCCACTGGCTCCGTGTCACGCGTCCCCCGTGGTTCGCGCTCGGCCGCCGCACTCGTGTATGCGTTGCCGGGGCTGCATAGCGTCGCCAGCAATATGGTCCCTTCGGGGCCATCGACGTGCGCGTCTATGCTCCGCGTGACGAAGCGGCCGAAATACATGGCACATTTCCCTCTAGATTGTTATATTAACTCCGTGTAAACAGGCAAAACAAGCAACAAACAAGTGTTGCCAACCCGATAAAAATCGCTAAATTTGAGACGCAAGGGAAGAATGACTTTGCATTACGACTCTTTTCCGTAATCTGTCTAGGAACCGTTCGATAAACAGAACAACTCTTAAAAAGGAAGCTCTCTTCTTTTCCGGCTCAGACTGCTTTCCTGCGCAGAACGATTGCTTTGTCCTGCTGTTACCGCTGATTTCCTGGTGTGTTGCCGCATCTGCGGACGTATACACGTCCATCGTTCTGATCTTTTGTGAAACATTTGCGAGACAGTTCAGAGCTTCAAAACAACCAAATTAACATGTTGTGTGGAAAGTTTCGTTTTACGTGACATCCGACTTGCCTGGCGCCGTTTGGAACTTCCAGTGACATCTCCGAGCTACCACTGGTGGCATCTTGAACATCTTATGAGTCCCCTTTTATTTCTAAATGTTTGCTCATACCTTCATGGGCCACTTTCTCACCTGGCAGACTCGAAAAACGCGTTTAAACATTCATGCACAATTTTGTTTCTATAGCATCTACCAATGTTTGTTATAGTAATTTCCAAATGGCGTCGCGAGCACTGACCAAAACTTTTTGTCTTAGCAGAAGCAAGGATGACGATCCTATGAATCTACTTTACCAAGGAACTTAAGTTATTTCAACCGATAAATTAAGACTATTACAGAAAAGAAACACGCAAACATGGCTTTAAAATTGCTAAAAGTCCCACCAACGGCAAGAAAGGCAACTTCTCGCGTTAGGTATAACAACACTGAAAATAAAAATAAAAAACTGATCGGTTCCTTTTTTATTAATCTTTTTGCCTTCGTGCGGGAAATGTTTATCACAGCCAGGTACATGAATTCCTAGAATTGCTAAGTTCGGCAATTTTCGTCAAAGACCTTATACGCGCCACAAACACGAATTCCTACATGCGCCAATGTATCCATTGTAAAGCCGCAGTAATAATTAAAAAAAAAAAGACACGAGAGTTTCTTTGCAGACTTAATGACAAAATTATCTGCGGACACGCCTCAGGCATCTTTGGGCTTCGTACACATACGTGTGCTTCGAACGTATGACTGCAGTCAGTTCTTGGATGACCAATGTTGCGGGGCCGCCAGACAGGCAAGAAACACGCTTCAGATCAGCGTCTGCAGACATGCCTTTGCCGTGTCCGATAGGAAGACTTGGCGTGGTGCTTGTAGGAATGCTTTCGCATTCCTACTGGTAAACAGTCTTAAGTGTCTCTGCCGAATTTTTTTTTTCCACGGGATTGCGTCTACTTAACACAAATGAAGCTACATATTTGTAAGCTCCCTTCTCCCGAATCCTATTGGCTGCGATGCGGTACTAAGGCGATCCGGACTCGTCCCAACCTCCGTTTCTTAACCTCTTAGTTACTCTAAAAAAAAAAAGAACATCTAGGGAGGCGGGGGGGGGGGGGATGACGTCCCCCTTCCCCCGTCCCCCTTTTTCCCACTGTTCCCTTGTGCTGAGGACCACTGTATAAATGCGGAGCGTGCTGGTCCTCCTGCTGAGTGGGCGTTTTGTGCAGCAGTCGTACCAAGTCCATGTACGCTGCGGCGTAACTGATGCACTCGAATGAACGCGGAAACAGGGTTGGATAAACCGGCCACTCTTTCTTACCAGTTACGCTTCAAAATATCGGGTGTCTGCGAGAAATCCGAACCCTGTTTTTCGCACCGCAAAAATAAACTAGACTTCGCGGAGAGCTCAAACTCCGTCAGAACATAGCCCCGACCGTTCGAGCAAGATCCTAAAGTTACAGCACCAACCGTTAACTTATTCAAAAGTTATAAATGATTTTCTTAAATTTTCTACGGGGAAAAATGGGGTCCATTTTCGCCCGTTTTCGGTTTCCGGCGCCATAGAGCGCCATGTGTATTCGAAATCTCCGTCGGCCGCCATTTTTTCATTGAATTTTTCAGAAAATCGTTGTTAACTTTTGAATATGATAACGCCAACCTCCCAGGGTCACGGCATCCGACAACATGACACGAAGGCTTCTCTGGCGTCGTGAGTTGCCACTTCCGGGCCACTTTTGATGTATGGGCGGGATGGAACGCCAAGTTCTCCACTCGAAGACGCCTTCTTCCACCCACCGTATTCGCGGAGAGAAGTTTGGGTGTCGCCGCCTGGTGGAATTCGTTCACAACCCATGAGTGAGGATACTTAAGCTTCTATGCGCTATGAAAATTAAAACATAACCGCGTGGGTAGCACGTTCACTAGCCACAGTGAGGAAAACAAACGCGCCCCTTGCGAGCTCCTCACCGCGAATAGTAAGGATCAATGAAACTCACGTCGAATTATGGTATACGTGGTCAGCAGAACCGATGGAAATCTATTGCGACTACTCTGAAAGCACGCACACGAGGAATCACCACGCTGTACAATTCGATTGGCCGTTGACACTCCGTTATGCAAGAAGATAGGCGAAAACACCAAGATTATACGAGAATTCGAAACGTTTCGCAAAAATGCGCAAATACCATGGTATGTTGCAAGCGAGTTACCATACTCCTCTGCTTATCGCTGTTCCTGTGACTTGTCTAGCCAAATCATGTGGCAGATATAACTGTAGGACACATTTCGCCTACATCTGCTCTTATAGCTTTTCTGATAACATACGAGAATGAAAAGAGTTCTTTCTAGATCTATTCTATTGAAGTTCAATGGAATTAGGACGCAACGGAAATTCGCTCAAGCTTAGCGATACTTGTTGCGAAGTCTAAAAAAAAAAAAAGTCTGCACATTTGTCCGGTGTAACTGCAGTACGCGACAGCCGAAAAAAAAAGAAAGATGGCGTGGCTTAATTTGTTTGCCTCTGTTCATGTTTCCAACTCCGTGATTGGTTCATCGTCATTCACAACCATCTATTGCCGCGATCCCATTGGCTGGGGAGCGATAATCAGATGCACGGGCCACTCCACGCCCTCCGTTTCTTAGGTTGTCGATGACTATTATTTGCCTCTGGCATTTGTGTGGTCACCGCGCAGAGTAGCGTAACTTTCAACCCCGTGACCTAAATTTGTGTAATGGTTTTCGTGCTTTTTTATATTTGAAGGAAAAACAGTAATTTAAGCTTTTGTGCTTTCCACGAAAGCTTTCATTTCACTGCCGAGTAACCGTGTAGCATAGCCCCAATTTTCCTGGAAATGAAATAAAAAAAAAAGAGAGGGGAGATGTTATGCATTAGTATCGATGTTGTTTTGCTGAGACTTTCAGCTAGAGAGAGTTAGCATTCGTTTTATATTTTGATTGCCCCAAAGCCAGCCTCGTGGAACGCATTGGATGCGCTTATTTGACGGATTTGGGACTAGCGCGCCTGCACAGAAGCAGACAAAATGGGACACTTCGAAATCTCAGCAAAAGCAGCATCGATACTAATGCAACATACCCTCTCTTTAGGAGCGCAGTTCTTAGGCGCCCGTTTCCGGCTTGAGCGGCGTCGCCGCCGCCGTCGGCGTAACCGCGCGGTGCATGATAGGTAAATTTCCTGCTAAATTTAGCGGAAAATTTTCCCACAATATTTAGCGGAAAAAGTCTCCTCTAAATCTAGCGGAAAATGTGTCCCGCTAAATTTAGCGAAAAATCTCCTCTAAATCTCGCGGAACATTTTCCCCGGTAAATTTAGCGGGAAATTTTTTCCGCTAAATTTAGAGGGATTTTTCCGCTAAATTTAGCGGGGAAAATTTTCCGCTAAATTGTAGTGGGGAAATTTACCCATCATGCACCGCGCGGTTACGCCGACGGCGACGCCGACGCCGCTCAGGCCGGAAACGGGCGCCTAAGAGCTGCGCTCTAAAAAGAGAGGGGAGATGTTATGCATTAGTATCGTTGTTGTTTTGCTAAGACTTCGAAGCGTCCCATTTTATCTGCTTCTGTGGGGCGGACGCGCTAGTCCCAAATCCGTCGAATAAGCGCATCCAATGCGTTCCAGGAGGCTGCCTTTCGGGCAATCAAAATATAAAAACGAATGGTAACTCTCTCTAGCTAAAAATCTGCTATCCTCAGCGCGAGATTGGACATGTATAAAATGAGCTGCTTTTAAGTTGCATTTACCACCGTAACAAAAACGGAGGGTGTGCAGTTGAGCAAACTGCCACAAAAACAAAAGCAGCTTTTTTTTTTGATGCTGAAACGCAGGTTGTATTTGTTTTGCCTAGACATAGTTTTAGTCCCGTCCTTTGCCGAGCTCTGTCCACAAATTGGTTCGCCCAAGTGCTTTGCGGAAAAGTAGACGCTCCAGCTTTCTTAGAGAGTCACGTACTTCGACGCACTCTGATCGAGCGAGAAATACAGCTCGGCTTTTCGGGACCGCATGAAGAAAGTACACTTCACAAAAAAGCTGAAACTCCGTAACAATGTGACGCTATCGGTGGTGACGAAATGTGAAAGTATGTCCACATCACGTTACCTGAACTAAAGAGTGGAAAACAAAAGCGAAATCTCTCACTGAGCCGACCTCCACCTAATCCTTATATTCATCAAATGAGCATTTGATATTGTGGACCCTGTGGCATTTGTTTCAATAAAAAATTGTCATCACCAAAAAAAACAACCTCCCTGTTTTTAGAAGTTTGTTGTTGTTGTTTTTTTCACTTAAGGGAAGCCATTACTGAGGAGGCAAACTTTTTAACCATTTGTCTAATTTCCATGAAATTTGCAGGATATGCCTATAGCTGGGAAGAGGATGACATGCATAGTTTTTAGTTTATAAGTTTATCCTTAAAAGAGTTATGTAAAAGAACATAAAATAATCACTGCACCTCCCTGAGGCAAACTATTGTTTACAAAAGGTCATGATAATGGCCAGTTCTTTTGGTGAAACATACACTACAACAGCCGTGTCTAGCTGAGAGATAGAGATAGAGCGACGGCAACCCCCGCCACGTGGCAGCTTCGCTTAACATGCATCCCATCATGTTTACGCAGATCGTCCTTGGCTGCTTGCTGAAGGTACCGTCACCATCGGTGGCAACTTCGGCTGGAGGATTCCGCGCTGGCTGCAATCAGCTACCGTGCGTCGAGACAGCTGTGTCACCGATTACACGGGTCCACGTGGTGAACTACTACGGCGCAACGCTCACGCGCATGACGACATCAACAGATCACCTTGGTTCCACTGGGCTTAAAAACTGGATGACTGCGGCTCCTTCCTTCAGTGGACACGGCAACCCCGCCGTGGCAGCTTCGCTTAACATGCATCCCATCATGTTTACGCAGGTTGGTGATTGTAAATACGGTCTTCGTAGTAACTGCCTAGGCTTAGTTGTGTTGCCGTGTCCACGGGCCTTGTTACAGTGTGCGAATGACTGTTTGTTAATAGCAGGGATGTTACTGAAGCTCTCGGGTGACGTGGAAGCAAATCCTGGACCTATAACTGACGCCATGTTTGCAGAAATGCTCCAAACACAAAAAGATATCCTAAAAAAAATTAACGAAATTCAAGAAAAACAAACTACCTCGGATGCTAATCTACAGAAGTTACAACATAGGCTTGACTCTATTGAGGAAAAACTTGAGATTGTCGATGAAACTAGCAACAGGCTTGTCAAAGTAGAGAGCGCAGTTTCCAGTCATGATCTTGAATTGAACTCGCTCTACAGACAAGTTGATGATCTTGAAAATCGGTCACGTAGAAACAACTTGATTGTGAGAGGGATCAAAGAAGAAACTCTTGAAACTGAGCAGGTTTTACTGAGGCTTGTAAATCATGAAGTATTCGACGGTATACTGAAAGTGAAAATCGATTCCATCGAACGAATTCACAGAATCGGAAAACACACACCTGGTAGAGTTCGACCAATAATCTTGAAATTTGCTGACTTCCGAGATAAAATGAAAGTTCTTAATAATTGTTCTAAGCTCAAGGGCACCAACATTAGCATTAATGAAGACTACTCGAAAAGAGTTGTGGAGATTCGGAAAAACTTATGGAACTCTACCGCTGATGAACGAAAGGAGGGAGCAAAAGTAAAGTTAATGTTCGATAAAATAAAGATCAACAATGCCCTCTACGCTTGGAACGAAGTTGCTAATAAAAGATACAAGTGTTTCACTTCACCGAGCACACAAGATCAATGACATAATAAAAAGAGCTTCAAACTAATTAACATAAATGCCCGGAGCATCTTAAACAAGATTGACCTTATTGAAAGCATTGTTCTGGAACACGAACCTGACATTATGGTAATTACTGAAACGTGGCTTCATAAAGACATTTTAGATAGTGAAGTTACACCAGAAAACTACGGAATAGTTAGAAAAGACAGAGGAGCACGTGGTGGAGGCGTTGCAATTCTAATTAAAAATAATATTACATTTACTGTTTTGGAGGACGCTGAAGCCATTGAGTCAGTATGGATACAGATAAAACTTAACGACCGTGCCGTTGCCCTAGGTGCAGTTTACAGGCCACCTAATGCTCCAGTCGACTTCTTATTCAAACTACGCGATTACATGGATTCTACAATACGGTCTCATAGTATTTTGTTAATGGGGGACTTCAACTTACCAGGAATAAATTGGAATAAACTTACAGCCGGAACAGCGGAAGTGGCTAGTTGTGACCAACTACTGGAACTTGCCTTCTGTTATAACTTAACACAAGTCGTCATTGGGGAGACACGAGTGTCTTCCACGACCTCGTCCCTACTCGACCTAATCTTTGTTTCTGCCAATCTAAACGATGCTCTGCCAAACTGCGAACTTTACGAGGGTATATCAGATCACAAAATGATAGTCATGACATTAAACGCAAATCTCGGCACACTCAACTGTCCATCGCGTAAAACGTTCCTTAATTTTGAAGCCGCCGACGATGTTAGTATTTTAGACCGCCTTGAAAAGTCATTAGACGATTTTCAGATGCTCCATCAGACATCTGTCGGTACAGAAGTTTTGTGGGACTATTTTGTTGAAGTCGTTAAGCACTGCATTAATCAGTTTGTACCTACTCATACGAAAACGACAAGAAAAAAAAGCCCTTGGATCACTAGAGATATCATTCAAAGAAAGAGAAGAATAAAGCGTTATCGGAAAACCCTCAAGCATAATCCAAATATCGATAAAAGGGCGCAACTTCACGCCATGAGTTGTGATTTGAAAATGCTTGTGAAAGACTCAAAGAGCAAATTTTATAACGTCACCCTGAAAAAGTTCCTTACTGATGACCCTGCGAAATTTTGGCGTTATGTTAATCCGCGTGCCAAATCGGGAAGCGACTCCGGCAACAGTCAAGAACGCGTTGAAGATTTTAATTCATTCTTTTCTTCTGTTTTTACACAAGATAACGAAATTTTACCGGGATTTAAAGATTTCTCCGAGTGTCCTTCAATTGGAGATATTGAAATACACGAAGAAGGAGTGCTAAATTTATTACTTAATATAGACGTTAAGAAAAGTTCTGGTCCCGACGGAATTCCGAATGCATTCTTAAAAAGGTACTGTGAATGGGTTGCTAAGTATCTTACTTTAATTTATCAATCATCCTTAAATGAAGGCCACGTGCCTAAAGCCTGGAAGACTGCCAGAATTATACCTATTCATAAAGGTGGTACGGAGAGTTGTGTAGAAAATTTCCGCCCCATATCTCTTATTAGTACATGCTCCAAACTCCTCGAACACATAGTTTCTAAACATATGTTGACTTTTCTAAATGACCATAATATACTGTATGAATATCAACACGGTTTCCGCAAAGGTATGTCTACGACAACACAACTTGTTGAGACCGTGCATGATCTTGCTCAATCTATTAACAACCGAAGTCAAACTGATGTAATATTCTTGGACTTTGCAAAAGCATTCGACAAAGTGTCTCATCCTAAATTGTTGCTTAAAATTGATACCATATTTAATAATCCCATAATTACAAATTGGTTTTCGTCCTATCTTTCTTCGAGAGTTCAGTTTGTCGAGTGTGGAGAATATAAGTCAAGCTTTGTACCTGTCCTTTCGGGAGTTCCACAAGGTAGTGTTCTGGGACCTTTATTATTTTTAATATTTATAGATGACCTCCGCTTTGGGATTTCTGTTCCAATGAAGTTGTTTGCAGACGACTGTGTATTGTATAATAAGATTGAAACCCAACAAGATCAAATAGAACTAAGCAATAACCTCAGCAAAATTAAACAATGGTGTGATGAGTGGCAGATGGTGTTAAATCCTTCAAAAACGGTATTGATGACAGTAACACGAAAAAAGAAATTTTTAAGTTATGATTATTTTTTAGATGGCACTAAGCTCCTCCGTGTGGATGAACACAAATACTTAGGATTAGCATTCACGAGTGACCTACGATGGAACACTCACATTGAAAAAGTCTCATCAAAAGCTAACAAGGCACTCTGGTACCTTAGAAGAAACATAGCTAACGCCACACCAGAAATAAAAAATATAGCGTATAAGACATTGGTGAGACCAGTTCTCGAATATGCGAAAATTGTGTGGGACCCATATACAAAAACCAATACCACTACACTCGAAAGGCTTCAGCGTCTTGCAGCTAGATTCATCTTTAGTAAATATAACCGCACAGATTCTCCCACTGATCTATGTTGTCGTGCCGAGCTCCCAGCTCTTGAATTAAGAACAAAGTTGGAACGTATAAAGTTTTTGTTTTTAATTTTTCATGATTTAATTTGCATAAAAAAATCTAATTACATGGACATACGCATTGGTGAATCTACAAGGCACCGTCATTCTATGTACATAAGAGAGCCGTCTGTTAGAAACGATTGCTTCAAGTATAGTTTTTTCCTAGAGC
>JAZHYW010015496.1:0-12612 GCA_037355805.1 Ixodes ricinus
CCTATTATCCAGATGATCAAGACCGATCTAGCGCAAAAAGGGTATAAAGTCTCATTCCTTCATGTTTTCACATTATACTTGCGTCAGCGAGCACAAAAAAGCCCGAAGTCGTCGGAAAGCAGCTGCACATCACGGCTACTGCGTACCGAACAAACTCGCATTTACTAGCTCTGGGCGCTGCCATCTTACCGATGACGTCACGGCTTTTGTGAGGTCACGTGACGAGTGGTCACATTTGCGTAAAACATGGCGGCGACCGGGGGGTGCCACTTCCGAACTTCCGGTTTATCACTCTAGGCCCCTCTACCTCGTTGCATCCACTACGGCTCCACCCTATAGAGTTATTATAATGTACGCTAGAGGTTCAACTGGCGCTAGTGTGCTGTTGCGAATTGAAGCAGACAGCAAGCAGTCGGAAATTGACTTGCGGTAATGCATTTCTATGGAAAAAAGTGAGTGAATTTCCTCTCTGCGCTCGATTATAAGAGAAAATATCACGAATAATTCGTACGTACTAGGCACATTGGAACATTTCCCAGTCACGCAGATGAAATAATTGGTCACTTACGGCGTTTTTATTTTAAAATCGTGGCATGAAAAACGGTGCTAAAACCGCGTCGTACATGTATTTATGTGCACTGTCGGACACTGTTAGCGCGAACACGGCGTCGGCGCTTTCCAGTATGGGGGATATACGTGCCAAACGAACGAAGGACATGTGGGAAACCGAGAGAGACGGCAAGAACTACGCAGTAACACTGGATAAGTAACTCCTTGTGCTTGAAGACGATCAAAATAAATTGAAAGTCACGTAATATAGTTCGATTTGGAATAAATAACTACTGCTTTATTCTTTCTGCTCATGAATATTTGCGAAGATGCTTGTTCTGGGTTCAAATCATCACCCGCACGCTCCAAATCTTTGCAAATAACGAGAAGCCAGAAAACAAGTGCCCGATAAAAACTGCCCGACATAGGAAATAATAAGAAAACACACCTTTCGTAGCCACGTACTTTATTCTTTACGTTCCGAACGTTTTTTTTTTTTTAACCACTCGTAAAGATACACGACGGGGTCATTTTCATATAGTGACAGGATGGCATGTTGGAATGCTGGCGAACTTTAAACATACTCTACATTCATTTCGATCGTTATTTTGCTTAGAATCGTCGCTCGTTTCTACATACCTGCCATGGAACAGAGGTTTGGGCCTTAAATATAGCGAAGATTAACATCGTTCAGCGGTAAAGAAAAAATGCTCTAACTAAAGCCATTACACTTTCACAATATTAATAAAGGTACAAACTATCCGGTAAAACCGAAACAACAAAAGGTATTCATGTCATTTGCCGGCGAAGAGACAAAATGCACGCGCGTTTTCCCCTAGGAATACACAGGAAGACTGGAAAAGTAGACTGCATGCTGTCTGCTTCAATTTGCAACTGGAAGTCCCGTAGACACTAGCGCCAACTGAGCCTCTAGCGTTTATTGTAATAACTCTATGCTCCACCCCTGTTGGCTGGCTTAATTACGATGTCAGTGCTGTTTCGAAGCGATTTCAGAGTAGTCACTTCTTGTTGGTGGGGTTGCGTGATTACGAGATTAGGTTGTTAGACAAGTTGGCAAGGATGCTACGGCATGCTTTAATTAAATTGTCAGTTTCGGGGTGTTTGGCGGGAGGCGGGGTCCAGATACTAGTCTTCGGGTTAATGGTGTCGTAAATGATGCGGTTTAAGTTCGACGGATGCTGGGTGAAGTAGGCGTCTAAGAGTAGGCATAAGAAGAATTGTTCGTTCTATACATTTAAAAAATATGGTCAGGTCGTTTTTGAAGTAAAGGGACGCAGGACAGACCCTTCGATAAGATAGCGCGTTCAGGGGCAGTGATGGGTAAATCGTCTGGTATGGTGACAACATCATTGCGTGACAACATCATTGCAGAAGGAACTCGGCGAGCTCAGAGAACCCTGAGCTCTCCGCGCTTGCTCTGCAGCTGGTGTCGCACCGCTCGTGTATCATGCATGCTCCTGCCTCGGACGCTCCGCCAGGCTGGAGCGATTACGCGGCTGGAGCACTGTAAAGGCCTGTTCACACATGCAGCGAAGCGCTACAAGCGTAGCGCTGACCTCGCGCTAAGCGCGTGCTGACGGGAGCGTTCACCAGCTTTGTATCGCACCGTCAAAACTGTTGCTTGTGGCAGACGACGACTAGTTGACGGCAGGTGAGCAGCGCTACATCAGCCCTTCGCTGCATGTGAGAACCGGCCTTAAGAATACTAAAGCCCCTCTATCCTGGGAAAAGTGGCGCCATTCATTGTTGTAAAAATACTCGAGGAACGTGCCGCGCGCCACTTCTGGGAAATTCATGGAGTCCGAAATCTAGCTCAGTGCTGTGCTGTGCCGCCATGATCTTTCCAAGGGCTGCACGTTGCACGTGCCTCGTGCATCGACGAACCTTGCGCTACTTTTGAAACAAGAAGGCGCTTTAAAGAATACCGCTCGCCACACGCCCTGTCTTCCAAAAAATTCTGAGAGGTTCTTAAGGAGCCATGAAACGATTTTTCTACTTTCGCTAAATGCTACTTGGAATCACTCTCTTACGTTAATAACTGAATAAACTTGCCTTCGTTTTCTCTTTCTAGGCAAGGGCATGCAGTCGACAAAAAAATTCGACAAATAGAAAATCATTTATACCCTGTAGACTCGGAGCCAGAACAAGCGGCCACGTGACCCGATGCCTATCCTACGCTGCCAACGTCAAAATCGTAGCCACGCGCGGGGGCTGGCAAGCTAGAAAGCGCGTGCTGAGTTCCAGGCAGTGTTAGAGTTCGGCTACTCTGCTCACCGCTGTGTTTGGACACGAGCCACGACCCGAATGTCCGCCGAGGCACCGATTGTTACGAGCCGAAGTCGAGTGCTCAGGCAGTCCTCGTGTCCAATTCACGAGCCGCGCTCGACTGTCGTCAGGCGGTTGGTTTCGATCTCACAATTACGTCATCAAGCTTTGCGAAGATGGCAAAACTGAAAGAAATGGTCTCCTTTTATCCTCACAATTTTACCGCGACAAAGAAGCCTGTGAATTAGTGGCGGTCTGTGCGAGTTCCCTTGGGCCAGACTAGGACCAGTACACCTCTGCGAAGTCGTGAATATTTCCACTCGATATTGTTTCATGACCGTTTTAAAGGTGTATGGGCAGGAATCCGCGCAGGGATGTGCTTGGCGTCGACAGCAGGCGCAATTTATTCCTCGCCCTCGTTTACTCCGACGAAGTGCCGGGGGAGGGATATAAAAGTTTGCAGGCTATTTGAGCGGTTTCGACACTTCACACCACCGCCGTAACGCAAAAGCGTAATACTTTTGTGTCGTGATGCGCGCGCCAGGGAGAAATCACGGGGACTTCGCCCTCGTGTGAATATCCATTTAAAGGGAACTGAAGCAGTTCTCTATTTGAGGAAAAACACCTAAATCGTCTTCATTTAGACTTCAGAATCACGAATACTGAATTTCTTTTTTTAATTTGCCGCACGGAGGTTGCAGAAAATCATTTTCAAAGTACCGCTAAAGCCCATCCTTCCACGAGCGCTGCTTCATATCCAGAGTGTTCGGAATCTCCGCTCTCGCACATCTTCAGCGCACATCAAACCTGTGCGCGCGCACCCGAAATAGTTAAGGAAATTACGTCACGACTGGTGTCAGTGTGGAGGAATATACCTCACAAACCTGCATTTGACCGGTCGCTGAATAACCCAAGCATCAAAGAGAATATGGGGCGCGTAGGCTCACGCGCTGAACGTGTTCGCCTTCCCTGTACAAAATATTCGAAGTAAATAACTACAATAAAGCGTTCGTTAAAGGAGCGGTGCAACGATATTCGATTGGAATGTTTTTCACTTTACACGAGCTTACTGGCACTAGTGGGACTCAAGGATACTCGCACGCAACGCCACTGGCCAAGAACCCTCTTTGTTGCAGTATAATTTCAAGGACAAAAGCGATCATTTTCATTCAATCAATTCTTTGCAAGATTTGACGACGTAACGTGGGGATCGCAGTACACCCATATGACGATATTTGAATGCTGCTCATAGATTGGACCCAAGCATTGCGTGGGCACTCGATTTGGGCTCGTGATAATTACTAGCTCGAGAAGCATTCGGGTAGTGGCCCGTGTCCAATCGCTGCAACGACGACAAAAGCCGAGCCATAACAATGTCTGGAACTCAGCGCGTGTCCTGTGCTTTGCCAACCCCAGCGCGTGGCTATGATCAACATTGGCGGCATAAAATCGGCTCCAGATCACGTGGCACCTTGTTCTGGCTGCGAGTTGAGGGGGTGAACGCTGCTCGTTTTTCTTGATTTTTTTCTGGGACTTCTATTGCGTGGGGTGAAAAACGAACGCGTGTTTCATAGGTCATTAACGTCAGGGATCCGTTCTAAGCGGTATTTGCGCAAAGTACAAAACTGGTTGCATCGCCCCTTTAAAGGCGCCAGCCAAGCGCCATTTGTTTTAGATATTTGCTTTCAGACAGTTAGAACTGAATACGCCAGCACGCACAGCACGTGTACCTGCGTTCCCGGCATTCTTTTTGATGCTTGGATAATTCGCCAAAGGTGTATTGCACGCGCTGCCCGCACGGTGCGACACGCGCTTAGCTTCCGAAAGATCCTAGTAAGGCGTAGGGACTGGTCGAAGCTTTTTCGTGTTTTCTCGCGTTTTGTTACATCTTCGGCGAGAACGAACGTGATATACAGATTCACGGGTAAAAAAGACTCTTGAATTTACCTCTAGCTGTTTTTTGTTTTTTCAAGAACTCCCCATTTTTTTTCAAAAGTGCAGAAGCCGCCGGAGATTAATTTTAGCGTAGGCCCGTAACGTAGCTTTTTTCCGCATCCCGGTGCGCGGCAGTTCTTTCTTACCCAACCCAGCGGACCGATGCTGTGACAGATCTTCGAGAAAGGTGTGCACATGGCGGACCGTGCGGGTCCATCCTGGGGGGCGGCCGAGGGGGCTTCGGCTGGGAATCGGCTTTGAGGAAGCGCTGCCGTGGTAGACGCTGTCGGGGCTGGTGACGTTGTCGAAGCCGGGCTCCAGGAACGCCGCCAACGTGGCCGCACTCGAAGGCAGCGTTCCGACTCTGACCACGCGAGGCGTAGTTTCCTCTGGAGGAGAAGCCGCACCAAGCTCTTCATCGGGTGGCTGTTCTCTGAAAAGGCATTGAGTGATAGAGGGGCTTTGGTGCTAAATAGGGGCAGCCACTGTGCGCCAAACGGAAATGTTTCGGCACAGAACAGAGGTAAACAATTTGATATAATCTACAAGCCCATTCACCTGGCGGACGATAAAAGGCAAAGGAAGGCGTAATTAACCTTGGACAACTGGTACAATATAAGGCCTAAAATGGAGAAGCTAGAACTTATGAAAAAAAAAGGTTTTATCTAGAAGCATGACAACGTGCTCAAATGGAATTAACGGCTGCGCACGGAGCAAAGGGGCTTTGCAAAATGAACTGCAATACACCAGTAAATGACCTTTTTCAAAGCTGTGCATTGAGAGTGTAAAAAGGGCTGGGGTCAAGCTGCTGATTTTTTTCCAGCCCCCCCCCCCCCCCCATACGTATATGATGAATAAACTATTATTATTTAGTATCATTAAAAACATGGTAGTCTTTTTTTGCTCGGACGAGAGGGAAAACAGGACAACACAGTGCTTCAACTTCAACTGTTTATTTTGCAGAAAAACATGGGCACAAACACTCTTCACTATCGCGTCGCTCAACCAATACCCTGCCCTGCCACAGTTGCCAAGAACTGGGTCCCTTTGTCCGCCAAATGGATCGAAACCACGCTGACGCTTCGATCCCCGAAACCTTTTATCAAGTCTGCCTCTATGATTTCCCGTACCGTCTTGTCTTTTCTGTCTGCCGATGATCGTGCATGACTTGAACTCAGGTTTGCGTCCACGGTCATGGCAGTGCATTGACAAGTGACCATTCCATTGCCCCCTCACTTATTGATCGCGTTCGCATAATCCCTTCTGTCCCACTTATTTCCTGCCACACGTCAGCGGGGCCTGATAGACTACTACTTCAGCGCATGCTACAAACGGGCTGCGATGGTTCTTTAGGCAGCGTACTGGGCGTTTGCCAAAGAGATTCGTCAATCTGTACATCTTAAAAGCTTTTTTTCCGGGACCAGGAAAACCATTTTAGCATTAAAGCGGTTGCAAACCGCACAGGGTGCGGTTTTGTGCATGCATGGTAGGACCGCCACTTTTGGTGGTTATGCCATAGATGGTATAATCGCCACTCGGACCCCTTTCCGCTTCATCCACCCGAGGTGCAGTCACGGGCGCCCCAGTTCTGAGATAACGCTTCAACCAAAAAAAGAAAAAGAAACACGACTCTCCGTCTTTTTCAACACGTGCAACATCTCGCAAAATTGTGCCCCCAAAGCACACACCTTCTGAATCAATTACGGTGAAAGCAAAGAACCCATTGCCAACACTCTGCAGCAAACAGGCTGAATAAGGCAAATCTCCTTCAACATGCCATTCCGCAAGGCAGCAGCTACCACTATTGATCGCAGCACACTTTGTGTGGTCGTTTCCAATTTCTTAGGGGCCAATAGCGCCACGTAATTGGTTGTTGAGGAATAAGAAGATGCTCGGAAGTCGCCACCTACTGCGTTTGTTAGTCTGTCAGTGAATATAGACCATTTTCTTTGCAAACGCCATCAGGTGATGCTCCGAGTCTTCGATATCCTAGCCAACTTCCTGTTTATAGAAAGAATGAACAAAGGCTACCTTAACACCGCTGCTTGAAATGTAGATGAGACGTTTAACGCCCAATTCTCCAGTTGAACGCCAAAATAACGAAGGAGTGCGAGATCTGTTAAACATTTTTCGAGTGGTCATGTAAACCAACTTTCCTTCTCCAAGATATAATATTGTACAGCCGCAGGCCCTCGTTAAATCTCCAACTTTGTTGTCCATGTAGCATTTATGCTTTCAAGCACTGGTGACATAAGCAAACTCGACAAGCTCACGAAAACGAAGCGACCGGAAGTCATTAAAGACGCAAGCAGCGGTTCATATTTGTGAACAGTAAAAGGATCTATAGTTTAATGCAGCCATAAACACAAAATGTAAGAAAAACAAAATGAAGTGGCGTTACCGGCACCGCCTCGGGGCGGGCTCTCTACCGTCGATAACACTATTAACACTTCGATGTCTCGTTAGACAAAACACCGCCAAAGGACACGGGCGCCTGCCGGAGGAGGAGCTTCTGTTGCATTGTCAAATGTCCACAATTCTTTGTAAACGCGCATTTGCATTTCACATCGTCAAAACTGCCGTCCTTAGCATAAGTCCGGTCTGCCTTGTTGATGCTCCAGTTGTCACTAAAGTAACTGGATTTTGGGAAAGTCGCGCGCCAAGCTCTCCGTATGGTCGCCATTTTGATTTATCGAATTCGCAGATTTTCATTGACCTCTGAATTCTTGGTCAGCCGATCAAAATTCGCTAGTGATGGGTAGCTTTATAGAGACGTTTCTTGAACACCGAGATATCGCTATCCACACTCCTGCGTAACAAGCGCTCATATTCGTACCGCCACCACATGCTGCGTCAATGCTTGAAGGCACCGAAATATAATTTTTCTGTCTTTCAATTCGTAACAAGAGCAATGTCATTGTAAGAGATCTGCGGAGATAAGCATGATTGATAAGTTGTTTGCATACGCATTGCCAAAACCGCTTATATTGGTGAGGAACACATTCAGTACGATGATGCCCCATAGCGATCTTGGCGCGACTGGTTCAGAACGACCCTTTCAAAAATTTGAATGGACCATGAATAGCGATTTCCATGGCAACTGAGACCGATCAGCCAATAACCTTACGTGGTTTTTTGTCGTGTGTATGTTAGTATTTGTGTGTGTCCGGCTAGGAGAAAGGGAAGGCAATGGCGCTACCCTCCCAGGAATAAGTGACTTGAGTCGTCACGAATTTTGTCTTTTCTTCGGTAATCCACCTTTTTATGAAATCATGGTCCCAGAAGCTCTGACATAAAAACAAATGTTCGCGTTCCACGGATTCGCGATGAACAATCATGCAGGCTTTCAAGCGAGAGGCTAGTGCCAGCGCTCGCGGTTTGCGTGCACGTTCTCTGCCCAAACATTTCGAGCCGGAGAACAGACCATATGCGAAATGCACAACGCAGTCTAGTGGGGCACCGAAGAACATGTTCTATTTCACCAGTCGGCTTCAGCGCTGGCAAAGACAAGGGCGCGAAAGCGTTGTTCTGAAGAATCCTTCGCTCGCACAAGCACTCGCGCAGAGAAAGCGTTTTCGAAAACCAGGCGCCCCCGCCCGTGCCTTTACCGGCACTGAAAGCCAAATTTCCAGCTGAAGTGTACGTCCGCCATGTTGGTTGCGGCGAGAAACCAGCGACCGGCGGGGCAACGAGCACGTATACATGCGCAAACTAGAGGAGCGTAAAATAATACTAACCCGTAGCTCGCAGCTGTGGGTAAGGATCGATGACGGTGAGCGGTAGGTCTCGTTTGTTACCGACAACGCTACGTTATTGAGAAACAGTAGGGGAATCTCAACACAACAAACTTGCAGCGCACGCAGTGTTGTCAGACGTTCGAAAAATTTCGCTTATGGTTTATTTTGAAAAAAAGTCGATTTTTTTAATATCAATGTTGCAAAACAATTTGCGTAAAACGTTTTCTTTTCCTTTTTCTAAGAAAGAAATTAGGAAGACATTTTACAATGGAGTAATATCCTGCTTTTCCAGCCGTTCGTGTCCTCGAGAGACTTCCAAGAGTAACGTACCTGATTATCGACGGCTTGTCCAACTTTCCTATGGTTCTGGGCTTGAAGATCCTGCTCTTCGTGGAATCGAAGCTCTTGGACCGGCGTACGAAGTGACCAGAATGCCGGTACATACCTTCTCTAAAGGTCGAAGATGCTGAAGGTACGAGTGATGTGCCTGTTATGACCTTCTGCTTCTGCGATTCTGGCGTAGCAGCTCGTGATGCTCGAGACGTTGAGTGGACGTGGCTTCGTTTTCCACTTTCATGATCACTGTTGTAGCTTATTTGAAATAGACGAGGATGATGATCATGGCTAGAGGGGACCGGTGTCCGAATATGTTAATGCACCGCAGCTCGAGGCACGTGTAGCGAAAGCTCGCACTGTAGAACCCAGGGTCATAGCCTCGTCTATACTTACAAAGCCTGGCAGTTCGACGACGGAGCCATATAGCGCACGGTCGCAGATTTAGAGCGCGAGGATCTGGTAGCAGAGAACATTTCTCGGGGAGTCTGGTAGTGAGCGCACAGCTGTTGAGCGGTGAGCACCAAAAACACACTGTTCGCTCGAAAGAAACCGATACGACTGGCTGCTGATCCAACAAGCAAATTGTTGTGTGTATGTTTATACAGCCGGAAGTTAGTCTGCCTCAGTGGGCGTCTGGTGTCTCAGCTGTAGATGAGCAATTTAACCAGTGCGGTACAACCGCTAAACTGGGGTGTTTAACGTGCACCAAACAGTAGTGATACACGACCGCACGCCGGTACGATGCTCATCCAGATCGAAACGGGCAGGGGTGGGGATTGAACCCAGGATCCCTGGGCCGGTTTGCTCACCTTGCGGCCGCGGCTGCGGCTGCGGCCAAGAGGGATTTTTATGTCACGTGACCAGCTCCATGGGGACAAGGAAGTACCTAGCGTCCCTGCCCTAATGGCAGAGAAGTCCGTGCCGCTTCGAGTACAAAAGTCTAATTTCGCTCGCAGAAACTGACTGCAGAGGCTTTCAACGGAAGTCCAATTAACCGCCCCATCATACTTTAGGAGCGGCAGGTAAAGTTACGGCCAGGGAAGGTAAATATAAGCCAAAATAAAGAAAAACTCACGCAAAACGAAAGCTGTGGTTCTGTATTTATATATCTGTGCCAGTGCCGGTCCGAACAGCGTCTGCAGCAGTCGAGCGGTTTCAGCGCCGGGACTTGCCGTCGCGGCGTGAAAGTTCCGGGTTCAAATCTCGGCGGAAACTTTTTTTTTTATTCTGCGAGTGTGTTTTGTTTTTTAAGTGTGATCGTTTTTTACTAATCATCCACTAGGACTACTGCGCCTTACACGATTTTTACTGTTTGCCCCACTTGTTCGGCTGACAAACCGGGGAAAAAAAAGGTTACGGTAAGCCAAGTTAACGCGCTTCTACAATCGTTTCATAATGTTCATTAAAAGGAAACCAAGATCAAGCCAAGTTAACGCGCAAATACGAACGTTTCATAATGTTCATTAAAAGGACACCAAGATTACAGCATCGTTATGACTTTCACACAAACGGGGCCGAAACAAGCATCCTTTCCCAGCAACTACTATTTTATGTGTTTTTAAATATACAACGCTCTTGCTACGACTCTTTTCAATAACAGGAGGCGCCTATTTAGTACTAATACACACTGCAGTCGTGTCAACTAAAAAAAAAAGATTCTACGAAATAAACACACACAAAAAAAATAGCAGCCGTGGATGCATTGATTGAGCGAAATCCTACAGGCAAGGCAACAAGTCAAACGTCTGAGAAAGTCGTAAAACCGAAATAAAAGATATTATACTTTTACTTGCATGGAATGTGATAAAAGTTATATTTTTACTCTTTACATCTCGCTGTGGCAATCGTTTTGTAATATTAACACATTACGTGTTGAATTTTAGTATGGATAGCAGACGATCACAACCGAATGCAAAAATGAGTCAGGCGTCGACATCGCAAACCATCTCTCGAACGCAAACACCTAAAATGACTTTGGATCAACAAATGGAATTAATTAGAGCAATTGGAGAACGAAAACAACAAATTCTAGAGAAATTCAGCAGCACAGTTACCTGGCGAACGAAGAGACAGGCATGGGAAGATATTGTCAACGACATAAGCTTTCCGCGGAGTGCACGGCAGCCGCAGGAGGCATGGCGGAAGTTGGTAAAGAAAGCCAGAGACATGTATGCGCTCTTCCGAGGTCATGAACAACGAACTGGTGAGTCAGAACTACCCGCCCAATAATTTTATAAAGCTCATACGGCCTTGTGTACATTCTTAGTGAGAATACAGTCAAATACAAGCAGAAAAAAAAAGAGAGTTTCTGGCGCGATTTGAACCCGGGACTTTCACGCCGCGACGCCAAGTGCCGGCACTCTAACCTCTCGACCACAAGAGGAGGCGCGAGCCGCCGGCGCTGGCGAAGGTATATAAATATACTGCCACCGCTTTTATCTCGCGTGGTTTTTTCTTTATTTTGCCTCATATTTACCCTCCCTGGCCGTAACTTTACCTGCCGCTTCTCCAGTATAAAGGGGCGGTCAATTGGACTCCAGTTGAAAGTCCCTGCAGACAGTTTCTGCGAGCGAAATTAGGCTTTTGTGCTTGAAGCGATACGGATTTCTCCGCCATTAGGCCGGGACGCTAGGTACTTCGTTGTCCCCATGAAGATGGTCACGTGACATAAAAATCCCTCTTGGCCGCAGCCGCAGCCGCGGCCGCAAGGTGAGCAAACTGGCCCTGGGGTCTGCAGCGCGAGCTTTCGCTCCACGTGCTCCGAGCTGGTGTGCGCCTAGCCCACACGGCCATCGATCCCCCGCTGCTGATGTCGAGGCTACGGCGATTGCGGCCGCCTAGCCTATTGCGGAGGCTACGCTGTCAGCATGCTCAGCCTCGTCGTCGCATTGTGCAGCTGCGCAGCGCAAGAACCCATAGGGAAGAACCGACTGTTTTGTTTCGACGCCTATTTACGGCGCTGTTTTAGAGGCCTCTATCCTAGGTGCCAATCTCTTCGCCTTCGTCGTCTTCGAGAAGTCTTCGTCTGGACGAAGACGTCTCCACCACCTAAGGACGTCCCCAGGACCCTTTGCGTTGTCTAGGCAGTTGTATACCCTATGGCGCATGGACCGCCGAAAACTTTATGCAGGGGATTCTGACCTTTCGACGCTGTTCCCGTGTATCAATATCTGTTATCTGTAGTCAATCAACCCCAGCAGTTTGCCGCACAATGTTGAGCGCAAACGATACAGACGAAACCGAAACGGAGGAACGGGGAAGGGGTGGCGTTCTATTTACCCTCGCCAACAGGAGAAAAAAAAGTATAGTGTTTCGGCGTCTCGCCGCAGCGGGGCGCCCGTTACATGATTCTGCTCTTATCCGTTGTTTCCCGCTCTTACTCTTCACTTTTGGCGGCCGGGTCACGTGACTATTTGCCAGCCTTTGTCAGTATTGAGGAGGCTATGCCGGGGTAAAGTCACTGAATCCCGGGAAAGAAACGCGATTGCCTTCCCTGCCTGCTAGCCGGACACGAACAGATGCTAACTTAGAGACGATTAAAACCTCGCAAGGCGATGGTCTAATCGGTATTTCAGAAATATTTACTGACATAACAAAATCCCAAAAAGTTACATTAATGCCAACCTAAAAATAAAAAAGGTAAAATTATAAACATCTTAATGGGCCATTGAAAAAAAGAAAACCTAAACAGTCTGGTTGGGACACGCGTGTCCAAAAAATTAATTTTAGGAGAAGAAACAAATTTAGAGCATTATTGGCGGGAGGATCG
>JAZHYW010015497.1:0-76344 GCA_037355805.1 Ixodes ricinus
CATCACCCTTCCTCTGGCGGCCAACCTGCACGATCGACTCCCTTCGGCTGTGGAGTCCTCCGCCCGCTAACTCGCAAACTTGGGACCCCTTACGGCTGAGGAGGAGTTCAGGCTCGCCCTCTCTTTGTGTGGATCCTTGTTTGTCGAGTTTGGCTGTGGTCGGGGCACCCGCTGAGGGTGTTTGTGAGCGAGAAGGACGGCAGGGGAAGTCGTAGAGGTTAGGAGTATTCTCCAAAGTTCATTGACGAATTGGCCATACCTGTTGTAAAAGAGGTTATCCCCTATCCCTTAAATAAACCGTTACTTGTTAATGGTTTATTAACGAGGTAAGTTTCCTTAGGCTAGAATTATTTCCTCCCAAAGTCTAATTTCTTATGTGTGTATTCTAACCTTTAACTTTATGTCAGTTGTTTAATAAATCTTTATCTGGACTAATCGAGCGAAGTCTAAAAGGCCCCATTTCTATGTGACAAAGGTTTTCCGCAAGTAGGAAAATCCTCCTCGCCACCCATTTCATTTCCCTCTCCCACTGTTCTCTTGACGGCGGGGGACTCCTTTTGTTGCTGCAGCTTGGGGCTGGATTAGCCGGAATAAGCTCCCTGCTTATCCAGCCCCAAGCTGCAACAACGAAGGAGTCCCCCTGCCGTCAAGATCGCAGAGGAAAGGGGCAAATGGGAAGGGTGGCGAAAAGGATTTTTCCTTGTCGAAAATGATTTTGTAGGTCGGCCTTTAGGGAACTCGTGTCGCAGAAAAGTCGGCGTCGGTGGCATTGCGACGGGAAAATCCCGATTAGGATTCTCCCAATCGGGACATGACGTTACAGCCATGTGACCTCGCGCGGGAATTTCGAACAACCCACAACGCTCACGTGAAACGTGACGTCACGAGTGGAATGAAAGTGATTAAATAAAGCGTTACCGTGTAAGGCGAAGTAAAGATCGGCGCATGTCTCAAATGATTTCACTTTATGAAGCCATTATTTGCCTTTAAAAAATTTGAAGAATTTAAGATGGGATTTGAACCCACGACCCTTCAGTATTGCGAGCCAGACACGCTATGACTGAGCAATGTGTGCTTTTCTTTTTCTTTATTGGACTAGGCCATGTTTGCCGCAGTTCTTCTTAGCTATATTGAATAAATATAAGTAGCCGTGGCTTTTAGGTGTTTGGATGTGAACGAACAGGAAACGTAAAAAATTATTTATACTATTATAATTCGGAATATTTTCAAAATTTATATTAAAGCCCGATTCACATGGTGGGATCTTGCTTGCGAATTCGCTGCTGCGACGCCAAGCAACGCAGCTTACACCAAGGTTTTTTTTTAATTATTGCACGATATGGTTTGGGCTTTTCATTATCTATTGAGAAACGAAAGTCGAATAAACAACGGCTTCGACTACAAAACTCGCCATAGTGCTTGAACCTTTTTTTCTATCTCGCAGTCAATACAGATTACTGGTGTGTTTGCTATGAACGGCTACGAACGAGCATGCAGTATTCGACTTGTTTGTGTCCGCTCTCGTTGAATATAATGCACGACAATAGACCGATTTCACTAAGCGTTCCGCGCATGCGTGACGCTGAGCTTTAGTTCACAGTATACGGTATTAGGCGAAGTGCCAACATCGCGCAGCTTGCTTCGTGTGCGGCGGCGCGCTAGTATATCATGACGACGCAGGCACGTAGCCACGGATTTTGTTTCGGGGGGGGGGGCGCCGCCCATGACCAAATGCTGTATGAGGGGAGGGGGAAAGGAGGTCCCCGCAAAATGGAAGATTTCGGGGGGGGGCCTGGCTACGTGCCTGTGACGACGATAGGTGGCGCGCTCATCAAGTCTAAGACGCCTGTTGCAGACGCCGCGCCAGAAAAGGCCAGTTCGCTTCGCTAGAAGTGCTCATTTGTGGTGCTCTTTTCTGAAAGATAGTCTCATGTGCCCAGTCTACCGCGGTGCCAAAACGGCAAACACACTACTTTTCTCCCAACGCACCACGAGATACATTTCTGCGAGAAAGAGAAGAAAGCCTCCTTCCTCGCCGTTCTCGACGACGACGACGACGACGAAAGCATCGATAGGTTTATTCTCGTGTTACGTTAACCACATGTTCAAAATCAACATAGTGTGACTTTCAGATGAATTTTAAGGAGTGCGCGTCGCACGCGATACTCACTCGCAGAGCAAGAAAGCCCCCGAATGGCAGCGGACGCGAGCGGACGCCGCATGTCCGTATCGACATCAGCGCAACCACGGCATCCTGACCCGCTGCTCCTAAGGTCCCTTTAGCTGCTCCTTCATAGAGTAATAGAGTAAACGCAAAGAATGGCCACCCCCATAGGCCCAGCGGCTCACTTGATTGTCACAGCGCACCTAGCGGCTGTTGTGAGGTTAATCTCGGCTTCCGGCTTAAGCGCTTCCTTTCACTACATGGTTGGAGACGTAGATGGCTGCTATCTGAATGGGTAGATAACTAATATCATTAATTCTGTTCGTATCAGGCGGTAACGTACGCCACCTATAGTCTGCCGTGACTAACTAGAATTTCGAATTTAGGAAAGAATCGATCACTTAAATTCACGCGTAAATTATAAATTCCAGAGCAGATCACGCACGATATGCAATAAAATTAAAACCGCTGAACTCAACAGAGAAAAGAATGGGACAACTGAACAAGACAATTGAGTAATGCACAAATATTTATCGTGACCACAAAGACAACCACAACAAAAATAACTGTTCTGCAGGCGTCCGTAGAAATGTGTCCTCCATTTTCTCGGATGGGCGAGCAAAATAGGAGCAGGAGAACGAGCTGGGCGCTTCAAACGTTCAAACGAACCTGTACTAGCATGCACGGTCGTGAAGTGAAAGCATCGTTCGAGGCAACACGTTCGTGCTTGTTGCGTCAGCTCGCTTGAATTAATGGGAAAGAAAATATAGCTTTTCAGCAGCGCTGCTGACGCTCAAGAGACGCTGGAAACACTCTACGTGGATGTGCTTTAACCGTCTCGCCTTCGCCAATAAGAAAGAACGTCGAGAAATCCACGCGATGACCGCAACGGAACGCCGCATCCGCCCCCGTCACCTTGGCTGCCGTTATGGCTTGGCGGCGCGGCTGCCAAGTCGTGCGTCATGCCAAAGCCCCAGTCGCAGTCGTTGGAATATTTTTAAAAACGTTCAAAGCTACTGATAGTTTTAGATATCTATAAACTAAAAGGAAACAATTTCTTAATGGCACAAATATAACGAATGTATAAATAATTAGGCACCATTGCGCCAGCTGTCGGGTGTTGTGACTCCTAACAGCTGGGCCGCGACAGGGCTTCACGGAGCCTCTGGGGCTTCAGTGGCCAACAATGTTACTAGAACACTCAGTTGGGCAACTCACCTTTGAAACTTGGGCCGCTGGCGTCCACCAAGACCGAGCTGAATACGATAACCGCGCCACCCTTTAGCGACGACTTGAAACATGAAAGTTGCTTTATATGCAACGAGGTAGTTTATATGACTACTGCTAGAGTCACTGAATGTTCCCACAGTACGGAAACCCACAGGCTCGAGATGCCATGATGAAGGCTGGATTTTTTTTTCTTTTTACTGGGGTCATCATGAGCTTTTAGAAAGCATGTTTTTGCGTAAAAACAAACAAACGGAAAAAACCTATTTTCGTAGGAAATGTCAATGGAGGATTAGTACAAAATGACAGGAGCGTGATGTTTGCATAAAATGTTAGTTTATAGGCTTTTACGGTACAATTAATATTGCTTTTATACAGACACCTCTCATCGGTGACTACAAATAGCGTGTCCCGAACTGGGTGCGTCCTAACTCCTAACCACGATCTACTCTATACTTACGACCACTATATCTGGAAACGCTCCAGCATGCTCCTCCCAGAGGGTCGAGTTTCAGCAGCGCCTCGAGGCGGGGCTTCGAACTCGGTATTTTTTCCCGCTTCTCCGCGCTGCACCAGGTTGTGTTGGCTAGGGGTGTCACACACTTTTGCCGAACCGGATTTTTAGGTTAAACTTTCGAGGTTCGACTGGTTCGAACCGGTTCGACGAACGTTCGACCTTTTAACCAGATTCGACCGGTTCGACTTTGTAGGCACTGTGGCGAGACCTTGATACAAACATGTCTAGGTTCGGAGATTTTTTTTATTGCAAATGGTTATTTTAATTTTATAGACAGTTGCAATTAAAAGAAACTAATTCTAATCACTAAAGAAGTTAATAACTTATTTTTTTTATTAACTGAAAAGTTAACTGTATTAACTGTAGAAAGAATCGTAAGGGTGCAGGCGACCTGGTGAATATTAATCATGTTGAATTAACCTGAGACTGGGGTAGAAAAGAAACATCAAAACGTAGAAGGGACAGAAAATAGACAGGAGACGTCGTCCTGTCTATTTTCTTTACCTTCTACGTTTTGATGTTTCTTCCATACCCCAATCTCAGGTTAATTCAACATGGTTTGTATTAACTGAAATAACCAATCAGTGCTGCCCTTAATTCATCCCTTAGCCATCACGATCCAATCCGAAGCCAACTGGCCAGCCCAGTCGCGCATGCACATAGCAGTAGAACCTGAGTCGAACCTTTGTCGAACTTTTCACAAGAAGTTCGAAAAAGTCGAATCTGGTCGAACCCGAGCCTCGACCGGTTCGTGACACCCCTAGTGTTGGCCTCTATGGTGTTGGCGGCGCGCGGGCGCAGCAAGGTCTGGGGCTTCAGACCACAATTGACGCATTTAGGGGTTTGCGAACACTCGTGAACGCATCCACACGAGCCACAGCCTGTGTTGTTTTTCGGGCAGACGCTTTTCTTATGTCCGAGTTCATGGCATTGGAAGCATACCAACGGCGGCGAGCAGTAGTCGTTTACGTTCAGGACCTCATTCATGTAGCTTACGTTCCTAGGAAGGGTCTTGACCTCGAACGTTACCAAGACGGTGTTTCCTTTGCGTCCGAGGGCCCTGGCTGATACGATGGTGTTGGTCCTGCTGCAAATGTCCGTTGCAAGCGATTCTGGGGCGATCTCTTTTCCTCTCCTTTCAAGTAGATGATCCTTCGGCACTGATTTCCAGAGAGAGCATTGTATGGCTGCAAGGGGGTGCACCTCATCTCATTTGCGAATCTCTGTTGCCCTAAGCAGTTTGTCCAGGCCGTAAGGACCCTTTGTCATGATGATAGTAGCGTTGGCCGTTTCATTTCTTCGGAGGATGTATTGATCCGTTGTTTGAATGCCGGCGCGTTCGATGGCCTCTTTGATCTCTTTTCCAGTGTAGGCACCAACTTCTTTTTCCCGATCCATCTCAAAACGACGGTCTGCGTTGGTGGTTGCGCGAGCTGGACGAGCTCCACTTGTTTGGAGCGGCCCGATGTCTCTAAGCTACGTCGGCGTTTTCTTCCCGACGACGCAAACGGCCACTCGGTGTCGTCGGCGTTCATCGCCGCCGATGGCGTCAGTAGCACGCGCGCCAGGTTTGGATTAATGTCTCCAATCTTCGACCGTTCCAATTCTCGGGGTGGCACGCCGCCATCTTGCACCGGGGTGTAACCATCCTGCGTCTCTGGGCACCTCCCGGTGTTGCTCGGTGTTGCGACTCCTGACTGGGTGTGAGCTGTTTCACTGGTTTGTCTATTGTCACCACGCGACGGTTGTTCTTCCTGTTTCTTATCTGGTGGAGGTTGCGTGCCGTTAGGGGACGACGGTGGGGGCGCGAATCGGGCGAAGAGACTGTACAGTTCCCAGATGAATTGTGGGTTTCGTTCAATTATTGAAACAATCATGCTGAAAGCATGCGTGGGCATTGATGTCGGCGTGCCTTGCGGCCAGCTATCCGTTGAGCTTAGATGAGTTGTTGGGATTCACGGCCGTGTTCCTTGGAAGTTGGCCCACTGCGGCAGCGGTAGATGATGACGTATGATTCCTTCCATGTTGATGCCTTTCAGCACAGTTGAAGCCGTGAGACCACCGCACTCGGGCTGATCTTTGGTTAGAGTAAGCTAGACCTCAAGTCAGGTCTATCGAACGTTGCCAAGACTCAAAAGAACACGTCCGTCCTCCACTGCGGGCCTTTTCAAACTCTGCCGGTCTCGGACTCGTACGTTCGGGGGTGATGACAGTGCTTTGAAACCTGTCCAACCCAATAAGGATTTAGTTAGAATCCCATTGGCTACAGGCCCGGCGCACTCTCAACCAATCGGACGCGCGAAGCCACCATCGCCAGGAGGCCAGAGAGGTCAACTCCCATGGACAGGTCCCGCAGCTAGAGGCCAAACATTGAGACACAAGCCCTGGTTTATTTATAGTCGGAGAAAGTAAACTGACCCCGATGATTCCAGGAATCACGCAGGACGTGCCTCACGGGGAAAACCGTTTCTTGTAGTTTGAGTATTAGATACGTTAAAACAAATAAATAAACGGAGAACTTGCCAGACACAACACACGGGGGTCTCGTGAGCGCAAGCACAGCGAAATATCACACCGTATTCCAAGAATACGGGGACCACACGGGGGCTTCACCCGATGCTGCGCCTACGTCTGTGCGTAAGCCTCTGTCGCGCTCAGGGGCTTCGCAAGCAGCCCCCCCCCCCCCCCCCCAGACACAGGAACTTGATCCGCGGTCTCCGCCATTGTGGCCTGCGTCCGAGACCCGCGTCCATGGCACTTGATCCAGTTTACGAAACGGTCTGCCCGTTGACAAGTGCACCTAGGAGTGATGCTGGCTGTGTAGGTTTGTGTGTCAGGAGGCAACGGCACTTGGGCAAGGGGAACCTTTAGTTTTTCCAGCCGACAGTGGTCGAAAAACTATAGGTTCAGCACGTATCAGGACGTTACATAAATTCTTAAAGAAAACGCCGTCTCGGCGGCGCGCAAAAATGCGACCATCTCTACAGACTCCGTGACGTCGCCATCGTCAGTCAGCAGGTTATCGTGTGACCAATGCACGGAGTTAGTCATTAACGATGCATTCCATGCACAATTGCAAACAGAGCATATCTGGCCGTCACCATGCCCCTTCTGTACTCAAGCGCGCTGAAATTTGAGACTTCCAATTACTTCCTGTAGATGCTGCGCCTGTTCGCACGCGCGAAGCACCAGCCGGGATACGTATACGGAAAACCTTGCGGAGTACCTTCATGCGGTCAGTTCTGGCACTCTGAAGCTCACTTTCGTGTGCGTCCCAAACGCGCTGTTCCACAACTACAAGTGGCGTCTTCCCTGTTTTGCGAAGGGAGAGAGAGAACGACGGTGCGGGGCGATGTTTGGGTTAGTGAGCTTTAGTGGCTCCGCCGGTACACTCTTGATTAGGGTGAAGAATAAAAATCAACGTTATTTAAATGGTAATATAAAATAAATCATGATGTAAATCTTGGTTTACATTAGGCCAGTTCAGTTTTACCATGATGATGTAAAGCAAACATTTTCTCCATAAATAATCCCAAAATATTTTTCATTAACCATTTGCCTATCCTTTGGGGCTTTCTATGTGCATTTGTCGTGCATTTAAATCAAAGAATCACCCCGTAAGGGAGATTGGTATAAGACTGTTCACAATGGAAAAGAAGAGCTCTTCTGAGCAAATCGCAGCGTTAAGATAGATTGCTACCTTCTTCTTCGTTCATCAGCAACGTAAATTCCTGTTGCAACAAAATCAATACGCGAAAGTAAGAAACAAAAGCTAGAGAAGTAATGTCCTAATGCAATAAAGTCACAGCACACAAGAAAAATCGAATGTTTTTTACTAACTAGAAATATCAAGCTGTTTTTCTCTTAGTGTGGCGGGAATGACAGCACTAAATTGTTGTAATTTAAACTGTCCTTTACATTTACACTACTTCTTTTTTTCCAAATTGTTATTAGTGATTGGAAGAATTGATCGATCAATTTGCCATGTTGAAAAATACATCTGGTGGTAAAGGATCACTATTTTCTATCTATAATGATTTAAATCAAACTTTTCTGAATTAAATCAAATAAATCGGATTTAAACCATAATTCTTGTTTTCTAGATAAAAAAAATCATGATTTGTTCATCTTGTTTCAGCGGCTCGCGTACGTTGTTCCGCGTATCTGAACCGCTATCGTTTTGTGCTTCTTCGCGCGATTAGATAAATTTTAACCAACCTCCGGTAAACATCCCACACGCAAAGGAACGCGGGGTGTTTCTGGCGGCAGAGGTGCTCGTTTATCTACGATGTTGCCAGCCATCGTGTCGCCAGCACTCTTGTTTATGTTGCACTATATATAGGTGCGTCCTACTCCCCGTGTACCTTGCTCAGACACGTGCGGTCCTTGTTCATAGACGTTTTCTGTTTCCTGTCGCTCTCAGTCACGTAGGTTCCGTATCTGGTATGCGGTACGAATAAATAATAAAACATTTCAACCTGGAATATGCGAGAAAATATAGGTGAGGCGAAACAAGAATGTGTGACAATCACGCATTTTTCGTGAACACCTTCCAGCGGCGTGGAGGGATCAAAACGATGTTTTACCGCATACCAGACGTGACGACATTCAAGATGGCTGCGCCCTTAATTGTGGAAAAGGTGTAAAAGGCCGGGCCATAGCGGCTTTGCTTCACTGGCACGTGACTGAAAGCGCACGTCTGTGCATTTCGAACGAATCTTATAATTCTCTTTTTCCGCTTTTTGATATATTCGAGAAAAAAGCGCTTACCGTTTGCGGTATCGTAATCCTTTACCTATAAACGTTTCAACCCCTATAATGGGTATGAAAATGGCAGGGCCTTTATGTGGATGAAACCTTCCATCTTTTATGGCGAGTTAACTAAGGTATCTCTCAAAAGTTTCGTAATCTTCGCTTACCATACGACGGGCACAAAACTCCCGAAGAGGAAATATCAAGACAAAATGTGTACTATAAGGAGCCCACCCGAGGTGTAACGACCATACCAACAGTTTGAGGGGGAAAAAAAGGAAAATAATTTGTTCGTGTAAGTCCGTCAAATTCCATCTTTTTACCAATTCTGTAGCTTATACATGTTTTCTGGAATGCTCTTTGGCGCAGCCATTCACTTAGAATTTGCTCGGATACAGCATACAATTACCAATTGTGCGTTCATTGAGAAGGATCAAAGCGAATTATCTGAAACATGGCATTAGTGTGCACGGAACACAAATATTTGTGGCTCGAACATTCTATTTGGAGTCAAAACTTTTGACTTGTGTGCAGGCTCCTCACGCATCAGGTGTCCCATAGGCTCGGATTCCGTGTTTTCGGAGTTTATTTTACGTCAAATTCGGAAACTGTTTCTCGAAATTTTTTCTTGTTGTCTTAAACCAAAAATAGTATGGCCCGAACTGGAACCCAGTACAGGGGCACTTATCGTAACCCGAAAGTACAATGACATGTCGTCCTGAACCTTGACGAGATAAGCGGTAAGACTCCTTTTGTCAATGATCCGATATTTGAAAAGTACCCGAAGGAAAAATCCATCAATGTAACGCTGTCTGGCAGTCGATGTTTTCTAGTGGACACCTGTCTGTGCCTGATTGTACGTCAAGCACGTCTGATTGGCCAACAAGTTACTCTGACCGACAGTCAAACTCCAGTCAGACTCCGCTTGTCGGCTTTCTGATGGTTTCCTGGTGGCAGTCGGCCGCCGCGAAATGCCGTCAAGATTTCTTGGTGGCGATTCTGACTGTACATCGATTGTCTCTGACTGTACGTCAAAAAGCTTTGACGTGCAGACAGACGTACGGTCAAAGGACGTAAAGTTCGTTCGGATACCACTATTTCGTCAAATCTATGAAGACGAAAAATAATCTATGCACGAGAAAACGATTTCGGAACGTGAGCCCATAAAACCGCTGATGTTAGAGATATGACAATCAGGGCACCCGACAACCCTGATCAGAAGCCCGCCGAAACGCCTAACATGCCGAGCACGCCAAACGCGCCACTTTCTACTTTCGCCACTTTCGCTTCGCCCATAGAAGCTTCGCCGAGCTTCCATGAACGATCGCTCTCAACTCGTTTTGTTTGCGCGCTTGTGCCACCCTGTCGATCCAGCCCGGGCTCTACAATGTCTTATATTTTAGTAGAATTTCTCCTTCACAAGACCCAGTCGTTTACATGAAAGCGACTTCAGCGCATCGACTCCACTCGTTCTTCGAACGAAGCCGACGCGGCAACGTTTACATGAATGCGGACTAGAAGGTGGCGCCACGCCATGTCAAAGCTCAAAGTTATGCAGTTCCGGCACCAGCCGCACCACGTTTTCCGGTTCGTCGCACGTGGAGGCATTTCGACGCGTTCAGTGAACGTAAAGATCGTGCCCGCTGTCTTCGGTGCTGTGGAAGAAGTTACGAGACGGAAGAAACATCAGAACCCAAGCGTTTAGTGCTCCAGGCCGGGCCGCCGGGTCACTCTGGACCAGAGGCGACGTGTGTGCGCACGCTTTGAGGACGCCTCCGCGCTTCGCCGAGCCAGACCTCGCCGATCGCGACCGGACCCCGAGTCCGAAAGGCTGCCGACCCATTGCAGTTTGCCTCGGCATCTGGATGCGCTGGTGTGCTTAGTGACAATACTTGGACAACTCGGATACCGCTTGCCCGCCGGAAGTTCCCGATGCACTCAACACTGGATACTGTGCTTGTGCGTGCTGTGTGTGTGTTCCGTGCACCGTGTTTGGTGACGACGCCTGGACGACCGTGTGCGCCGCCGGAATTACCGCTGCGCTCACCACTGGACTCTACAAAAGTATTTCGTGCTATGCCCTTAGCCGTTACAACCGAGAGATCGCCGCAATTTCAGACCCAGTCCGCCTGGGTCTGAAATCGCGACGATCTCTCGGTTGTAACGGCTAAGGCATAGCTACCAAATTTTTTGTAGAGTCCAGTGGTGAGCGCAGCGGGAATTCCGGCGGTGCACCGCCTGGGTCTAAAATTGGGGCTGGAAATGCGCGGTTTCAGGTTGGGTACGAACTGGTGCCCCAATTTTGGGTCTAGGCGGAACCGGCACTTTTCATTCCGGCCTGTATCTGACATTTTCGTACGGGTCCCTTTTACCTGAAAAACGCAAATTTGGAAGGTACATTCCATCAAAGACCACCACATACGTAATTTGGGACATTCCATCAGTGGCAGTCAGACGTCATCTGATGTACCATCAGGGCACGTTCCACCAGGGCTGCTGACTGGCAGTCAGACGTCATCTGATGGACCATCAGGGCACGTTCCACCAGGGCTGCTGACTGGCAGTCAGTGTCCCAAATTACGTACCTTGATGGAATTTTCAATAGGGTAACTGGTGGCATTTTCCCGGGACCTTTGACCCTGTGCGCTGATAAAAATTAATTGTCCAATACCGTAATTGTTTAGTTTATGGGGGGGGGGGACATTGGCACATCAACATTCAGAGTTCATCGCATGAACCCGAATTGACCGAAATTTTGCCGGCGGGTGTTTTTCGAATTTATCCGAAAACACGGAACTACCGCCTTAGCGGCTCAGACAGGTACAAGCTAAAAATATCTGGTCGTAAAAATAATTTTAGGGGTTCTTCGGCTTGTCAATATTTTCACCCTACAAAGTTCTTTGTAATCACCCTCTAAAAGGGTTCGTAGGGAAAAACCTATAGTAGGTTCTTTTAAGCACCTTTTTTAATGCGAAATAGTTCTTCATCACCCGGTTGCCTTTCTAGTGCGCCAGCGGGCGATAGTGCTTGAGGCGAAACCGTTTTTCACGAACTGAAAGACTTCCTGGGTAGTCGAAGAACCTTTCAAGAACGGACATTTTTTGTGAGTATTTCTTCGTAATAGCATATTAAGCACTTATGAGTGGTATAAATATAACACTTGCGTCTACGAGGTTTTCCAAAAACAAAAGAAATAATGCAGGCTGTTGGAGCCAGCATGCTGAAGATTGGGGCTTCAGTTTATTGTTTCACTTACATCAGTGCACAAAAAAATGCAAATATGGCACATAAGTTTTCTAAGAAAAAGAAATAGGTCCATAGTAAGAAACCTTTTTTCTGTCATAAACATGACCGTCGCCATCACATGCTTGTAAACTTGGGGAAGCGAGATATAAACATGTTTACTCTACGCCATGTGTTTGCTCAAATACTTTAGGAGTCCGGTTACGATGATGGTAACTCTAACAAGCCACGTAGTTGTGTTAGTGGGTGCTGCATACTTGTTTAATAAAAACAACGCTAAAGAGCAGCAAAGAAAAAAAAACGACTGCTCCTTGATGGTGCTTAAAGCTGGTCAAGATTCACCGGAAGAGTCGCTCGATTTAAAGACATCGAAGATCACTGGATCAATGTTACAGTCTCCAATGTCCCATTCCCGGGCTTCAGATTAAACACGCTCAGCATGGGCACAACGTTTTGCCAATCTTGTTGGAGCGCAGAAACCAGTTCTTCTGGTCTCTGCTAACTATTACTTCCGACAAAGTGAACAGTTTACTCTTTCTCGCCACATCGCCTATCACCTTTTTCAACACCAGTTTGATGGACCTTCTCCCAAAAGAGTCGTGCGCACGCACTGGCTGTCCTCGAACAGCGACGAAGGTTCAAGTTATGGTCGGTGTCGGATAGCGGAACTAGCGGAAGCTTCGCACTGAGGTACGCTACCTTTCGAGTCTCCTCTGCCTCGTCTCACGTGTTGCCATTCGTTTGTTTCAAATGAATGCCACTTTAAAACTCCCGATGCAAGCTGCTCGGAAAGGAACGCTCGCCCCGGGATGCTATACCTTCTTTCACTTTACAATGGACCGTAGCGAATGCTATGAACCATCCCAGCCTTTCCATGACTATAGACGGGACTACGCACACCGCTCGTCCCTGTAACCTTCCAGAAGTCACGTGACACCCCCGTGGCTTTGGATACGCTTGGATGACTCCTAGGGTTCTCCAGACGTATGGCCGTTCCTTAACAAATGTAATGGCTCACAATTACAAATTAGTCCGCCATAAATGAACTTGATTATCGTTGCTAATTACTTCAGTAAAAATGTAGTTGATTCCCTTCCTAGTTGCGCCACAACTTAGTTCAACGTTACATTGTTTGAACCCTTCTCAAGAATTAAAAAAAAAATGATGGTTTCATAGATTTGTATTGTCAGGCTGCTTTCAATATCTCACTCTGCCCCGTTACTGTGACCGTTCGAAGTAATAGAAAATGATAGAGAGATATTGCATCTCATTAGTCGGTGGCAAGATTAAAGATGCAGTAGAAGCTCTGCCTCAAGTCAGCGCACGTTGCGATCCGTCGTGCTGTGGTTGAATGCTCGTAAGTACTCCTTTTGCTGTGGCTACCCTATTGAAAATTCCATCAAGATACGTAATTTGGGACACTGACTGCCAGTCAGCAGCCCTGGTGGAACGTGCCCTGATGGTCCATCAGATGACGTCTGACTGCCAGTCAGCAGCCCTGGTGGAACGTGCCCTGATGGTCCATCAGACGACGTCTGACTCCCACTGATGGAATGTCCCAAATTACGTATGTGGTGGTCTTTGATGGAATGTACCTTCCAAATTTGCGTTTTTCAGGTAAAAGGGACCCGTACGAAAATGTCAGATACAGGCCGGAATGAAAAATGCCGGTTCCGCCTAGACCCAAAATTGGGGCACCAGTTCGTATCCACCCTGAAACCGCGCATTTCCAGCCCCAATTTTAGACCCAGGCGGTGCACCGCCGGAATTCCCGCTGCGCTCACCACTGGACTCTACAAAAGAATTTGGTGCTATGCCCTTAGCCGTTACAACCGAGAGATCGTCGTCGCGATTTCAGACCCAGGCGGACTGGGTCTGAAATTGCGACGATCTCTCGGTTGTAACGGCTAAGGGCATAGCCCGAAATACTTTTGTAGAGTCCAGTGGTGAACGCAGCGGTATCCGGCGGCGCACACGGTCGTCCAGGCGTCGTCACCAAACACGGTGCACGGAACACACACACAGCACGCACAAGCACACTATCCAGTGTTGAGTGCATCGGGAAGTTCCGGCGGGCAAGCGGTATCCGAGTTGTCCAAGTATTGTCACCAAGCACACCAGCGCATCCAGATGCCGAGCCAAACTGCAATGGGTCGGCAGCTTCGCACTATATAAAGATTCAAAGCCGAGGTCAGTGGGTATCCATCCAGGGCAACGATAGGCGCGTCAGTATCCGAGCGCCCGCAGCGCGAACGTCGCCGCCGGGCGAGCGCCGGCCGGCAGACCGACGCGAGCGCAGAACCTAAACTCTCGAAGCGCTGTCGCCCACTGCAACAGACAATGCAAGGCGCGTGTCGTCACCAAACACGGTGCACGGAACACACACACAGCACGCACAAGCACAGTATCCAGTGTTGAATGCATCGGGAAGTTCCGGCGGACAAGCGGTATCCGAGTTGTCCAAGTATTGTCACCAAGCACACCAGCGCATCCAGATGCCGAGCCAAACTGCAATGGATCGGCAGCCTTTCGGACTCGGGGTCTGGTCGCGATCGGCGAGGTCTGGCGCGGCGAAGCGCGGAGGCGTCCTCAAAGCGTGCGCACACACGTCGCCTCTGGTCCAGAGTGACCCGGCGGCCCGGCCTGGAGCACTAAACGCTGGGGTTCTGATGTTTCTTCCGTCTCGTAACTTCTTCCACAGCACCGAAGACAGCGAGCACGATCTTTACGTTCACTGAACACGTCGAAATGCCTCCACGTGCGACGAACCGGAAAACGTGGTGCGGCTGGTGCCGGAACTGCATAACTTCGAGCTTTGACACGGCATGGCAGCCACCCTCTAGTTCGCATTAAAGCCCCTCGATATGTTTCCGTTTGTCTTGCAAGTAGCGTCAAATGCGCGAGCGCACGTGGACGCGTGTCTCGAGCGGCCCTTGGAAGCAAATGGCGGCGCAGCACTGAAATGAGCGGCCCTTGGAAGCGAATGGCGGCGGAGCACGAGCTCGTGGCACGTGTCTCACGCGATTTCGCACAACAATGGTTGGCGGTACTTGTAAAAAACGCTTTATCAAGGGGCTTTAGTCCGCATTCATGTAAACGTTGTTGCGTCGGCTTCGTTCGAAGAACGAGTGGAGTTGATGCGCTGAAGTCGCTTTCATGTAAACGAGGCTATAGTCGGAACTCACGACAGACTGGGTCTTGTCGAGGAGAAATTCCACTAAAACATAAGACATTGTAGAGCCCGGGCTGGATCGACAGGGTGGCACAAGTAGGGTGTCGCGAACTTTTGTGGAACCGGATGTTTAGGTCGAACTTTCAGGGTTCGACTGGGTCGAACCGGTTCGACGAACCTTCGAAATTTTTCACCAGATTCGACCGGTTTCGAATTTGTGTGACGGGGTAGCCACGACCTTAATACAAGCATGTTCTGGCGTTTGGAGAATACTTTTTTATGCAAAGGGTTATTTGTAATCTTTGTGAACATGCTGATATTAACAAGAAACTAATTCTAATCCACTGAAGAAATTAATAACTTAATTCTGTTGAACTGTATTAACTGAAATAACCAGTCATTGCTGCACCTTAATTCATCCACGTAGCCATCGACCATTAAGCCTGAAGCCAACTGGCCAGTGTTGTCGCGCACGCGCACACGAGTCGAACCTCAATACCAGGTTCGTCGAAATTTCCACTAAAAGGTCGAAAAAGTCGAATCCTGGTCGAACTCGAACCTCGGGCCGGATTCGACGACACCTAGGCACAGCGCGCAAACAAAACGAGTTGTGAGCGATCGTTCATGGAAGCTCGGCGAAGCTTCTATGGGCGAAGCGAAAGTGGCGATAGTAGAAAGCGGCGCGTTTGGCGTGCTCGGCATGTTCGGCGTTTCGGCGGGCTTCTGATCAGGGTTGTCGGGTGCCCTGCTTGTCATATCTCTAACATCAGCGGTTTTATGGGCTCACGTTCCGAAATCGTTTTCTCGTGCATAGATTATTTTTCGTCTTCATAGATTTGACGAAATGGTGGTATTCAAACGAACTTTACGTCCTTTGACCGTACGTCTGTCTGCACGTCAAAGCTTTTTGACGTACAGTCAGAGACAATCGATGTACAGTCAGAATCGCCACCAAGAAATCTTGACGGCATTTCGCGGCGGCCGACTGCCACCAGCAAACCATCAGAAAGCCGACAAGCGGAGTCTCACTGGAATTTGACTGTCGGTCAGAGTAACTTGTTGGCCAATCAGACGTGCTTGACATACAATCAGGCACAGACAGGTGTCCACTAGAAAACATCGACTGCCAGACAGCGTTACATTGATGGATCTTTCCTTCGGGTCAGTTGACTTGCAAGCTGTTTTGAGAAAATTCCGTCAGCCATTGCTGTCTTCAGACTGCATTCGCGTGCGCGTCAATTCAGCAATGCGCTTCGTTGCCATAGAAACAGTGATCATAGCAGACGGACTTTATCATTCAGAAGGAGACGGTGGTGTTGCGAGATCAGGTGCGTGCCTCGAATTCTTTTTTCTGTCGTGCTTTTCAATGGGTAGAACCTGAACAAAAAATGTTCGAAATAAATACTTAACTCGGGTGGCTGGTTTTCTTCAGTGCCTAATATCTTGACGAACCTTACAGAAGAAGCATGCCTCATCTGCCATCAGGCAGTCTTTTTTTTCTTTCAAAATATATGTTAAAGTATTACGCTCCCTAAAGTTTATAGCGCTGCAATACTGATCAATACGTGAAACATTTTACCAAAATTGTATTTCTATAGCAAACATAGGTTTACCTTTATTTTCGGGAATCAACTCACACAACAATTAGGGATGATACAATTTTAAGCTGTTCGCGCAGCGTAATCGATGACCCATTACACGACACATTTAAACCAAAACATTCCTTCCAGCTTTCTTGTTTTTATCTTCGCCATTTCTCCGTCATCATACGCGAGGAACACATCTCAGTTTCACTGGCTCAGCGGGTTGCAGAACCAAAGATCTTGTCTGCAACTTCAGGGGCACCTAAAAAAATAAGAGTAAATTGTTCACAACACTCTTTCTGATGGATAGAACAAACGCAATTGAGCTATAACAATTGTATGCAGGTTTGCTCCAACAGAAGACGCATTCTGTCGTCGTTTGGCAAGTCACTGAGAAGTCCGCCATTTGTTCATTTACCCTACTGTATATTGTGCATATTCCCCAATTAGGCATTATTTAACGAACACGGACTAAAACCAACGTCGGGTGGGCACGTTAAAGCAGGGACTCAAACCGTAACCGTAACCGAAACCGAAAACCGTTTAGGAACGGAATTTTTTCAGTAACCGTAACCGGAACGAAACCGTTATTTAAAATTTGTAAAAACCGTAACCGTAACCGTAACCGAAAATTATTCACCGGTAACCGGTTTTAACCGATATTAACCGAAATATGAAAATATTAGTTTTTCTCAAGTATGATCTGAAGGAGAGATCTTGAAATGTTGTGGCCATTTGACAGAGATACTCTCGGCGAGTGGTGCATCTGGTAATATATTTCCGTTCAATCTAACTTCCGGATTAAGAATACTTAGTTGGACTCAGTGGTCGAGCTTATAATAAAAAAACGTCTCTGTTTCTAAATCTGTCATACTCCTACATTGCTACATGTATTCAGTGCGTGTTGCCTTCAGGGTATTAACTAATAAGTTAGAATTCTCAGATGTCCATCCAACTCGGTTCTATCGAAACCACCGATGTTCCTGACATGCAGTAGCCAGTTTGAATAAACGGGGTAAATTGCCCATTATGCAGAGCTGGCGGAAAAGAAAAACCTGAGCCGGCTTGCTAGAACAGCGTCTCAGCTGAGACTGGGTGAAAGAAAGCACTGCCAAGGCTGGGGCGCGCGAGCGTCTTGAGACGCAGCTTGAGTCCCGCTCAGCTCGTGCGCTGGCTTTGGCAGTGCTTTCTTTCACCCAGTCTCAGCTGAGACGCTGGTTCTAGCAAGCCGGCCCTGGTATTCATTTAGTCTGAAACGTGTCGCGAGCGACGATATTGAAACAACACAAAAAATAAAAAATAAATGTCAGAGGTTCGACATTGGCGCTTTTGTATGATATATATATATATATATATATATATATATATATATATATATATATATATATATATATATATAACCGGGAGCGACGGAAGGAACGAGGAAACGTCCGAAGGGTTTTCGAGTTTTTACAGCGGAGCTGTTAAGGCTAGGTTCCCCAGGATCGTGTCCGTGTATGTCGACACAAACCTACCTGGACAGCTACCGCCATCTATAAGCGACGGCGGCAAGCACACAACCAGTATGGCTTCCGCCGTCGCTCGTAGATGGCGGCAACCTTTCCAGCCATAATAGCAGAATGGATAGTTGAGCGCGTTGGTGGGAATTCATCGTAGGAAACAGCACGAAAAACAGACGACGACGAAGAAGAAGCACACAGTGTATCGAGTATATCTCCGCTGGTCTTCCCTCTTCACGAAAGTAGAAAAGCTGAACGATTTTTTTTTCTTTTCCTTTTCTTGCCGAGACTCTCTTCCGAACCGAGTGGCAGCCACCGGCACTGCCACGCATGTCAGCATGACAAGAGAACAAACCAAGGAGAAGGATGCCTCGTCGTCGAACGCGCCAACTCACTTGACCCCAGATGACGGAGCCGCCCTCGTACAACAGACCGAGGATGCCATTTCTGCCTCCTTGGCCTCAACCTTGGGAGCTGCCCCGCTTCCATCGTCGATGCCAAGGTCGGTCTCGCTTCACACGGCCAGCAGTCTCAACAGTCCCTGTCGCAGAACTCTGAACGCGAGCTATTCGAACGTCAGCCCGGTGAGCTCAAACATCTACAGACGCGCCAAGAGATCGCTTCTAGCATCGCCGGGGCCCTTTCCTGCTTCCGCCGGAGGCATGGCTTCGATGGGAATCATTTCTACAAGAGCCACCAACGCGATCCGACTACCTGCGGTGGAGCCCCACCGCCCACTCCAGAAGCGAGGGTCTGTCAGGCCTACGACATTCTGCGCAATCTCGCCCAGAGCACCAGAAGTTTGTCCACGAGAGATGTCCCCGAGATCCGTCATCTCCACCCGTATCGGTTCTACTGGGATACCATGCTCACCAAACACCAGCACCCCATTTTCGATAGACTGGAACTCTTCCACGTCGTCGCCAGGGGGAACTGGAGGACGGGGATATCTAGAGCCCCTTCATGTTTCAAAAGTAGCGCAAGGTCATAGCCTCTATACGGAGAAAGCCTGGCACGTCGCGCAAAAAGTGGCCGCCGAAAGTAGGAGAGGAGGGGCGGGGAATCGGGAGCGGAGGGAAGCTAGACTGCTAGCGCCACACAAGAGCGAGCGGCCAAACGCAGAAACAGTCTTTTTTTTCCTCTTTTTTTTCGGAATCGCGGAGAAAAGAAAGTCAACGTCAACCCTTCCCCTTCGCCGTCCCTGCGTCCGCATCTCCGCAGCGGTCCCGGTCGTCGCTTTCGTTTGCGTTGGAGGTTGTGCGACGAACTGCCCGGAAAGGTCGGTATCTGGTGCTTGGAGCGTTCGGCGATTCATGGGCCATATACTTCGTTTCACCTTAGGTTTGAACGAAGTCAAAGATATACTTCGTTTGATCTTACGTGCGAGCGAAGGCAGTGCTAGGCGTGCGAGCCGAGCACTCATACGTTCGCTGCTTTGCACGCGCGCTTATCCAGTTAATGCTTTTCCTCGGGCTATCCTCTCATGCTTATAGCTTCGCCTTCGCTCCCACATAGGACTAAACGAATATAGAAGCGCGAGATCGACGCTTTGTGCATTGCTGCTTTGCTCGAGCGTGTGTGCGATGCAGTAACGCAAAAAGCGCTGGGCTCGCGCTTCTAGCTTTGGTTTAGCTCGCACATGAGGTGAAACCAAGTCGCTTACTCAACGGAGGCTCGAGCGGTAGCAGCGTCCACAATAAACATTTTTACTACTACTTTACGAACTGTTTACATTGTTGCGCCTGTAGTCCAGTTGAAGCTCATACACGCGACGTTCAAAATGTGGCTAATCGGACACTCCCACTGAAATGACGGTCCTCGGCACCTGGGCGTCGAAACTACTCAGTCAAAACTGTTTGGTTCTTCCGCGGCACGACACGATGGTCCGACGACGGCGCACTCCGCTGGCACACCGACAACTCTGCCGACGCCGCCGGCATCGTGCATTGTTGCCAGCGCCCTTTCGAATCGCCGCCGTCGCCGCAGCCGTTTCTCCCGGAGTACGAAAACGACGGTGACGAAAACACAAAAACAAACGTGGTTCGGGGAGCGGCCGCTCATGACCCAAGCGCTCGCAGTCTATCTCTGCCCTTTCTGCTCTGCGCTACCATATTGGTCACCGCTTCGCGCGCTCCTCCTCTCCTTTTTTCTGCGGCCGCGCGCCCTATGGCTCCGCCGTCGATGTGCCAGGCTTTCTCCGTATAGAGGAGGCTATGGCAAGGTGCGTCGATGCACGAGGCACGTGCAACGTGCAGCCCTTGGGAATATCATGGTGGCACAGCGCAGCACTAGAGCAGGGTTTCAGACGCCATGAATTTCCCAGAATTGGCGCGCGGCACGTGCCTCGAGCATGTCTACAACAATGAATGTCGCCACTTTTCCCAGCATAGAGGGGCTTTAGAGATATCATTTTCCTGACGTACAGGCTGGAGTCCGAAGTTTTTAGAGAGCTCCCCGACCAACTACCCAACCAGCCTCAACGCGGACGCCGCACGTCTCGTGCTCCCGCGAGCACCTGCTACCGCCCAGGCACCAAGTTCAAGAGGCCCCCTCCCCTAACTGTGGGTCCGGCAGCTACCCTGGGTCTTCAAAACCCACCAGTGCCGTAATCGACGGCACTGTCGTCTGCTCCTGGACGTTTTACCGGTCGAGGACGTTCTCGCCCATGCATTTTGCGAAGCTGGCGTCTCGGCTTTTTCTTGCCCGTGCTTGATGTTGGACCGATGAAAACGACCCATTGGATCCGGACTCGACGGCCACCGCCGACGAGCGAATCCCTGGCGTGGCTCAGCAGGACCGACAGTGTCATCGCGCCCCACGCCGATGACGACTCCTTCGGCACGTACGATGGCGAGGAGGAAAACCACACCAACAGAAAGGAACACACTACAGACAAACAAAGCGACGTCGAAGACTCCGATTCGGACCTGGGTAGCACTGCCTACAAGTCGAAAGCGACGGGACCTCCGCCGCCAGTCCACCCGACCCCGTAGGCACCTCAAGTCGACTGGGCAGTGTTTATTGAGGCATGTAGTTTTCACGGGCCGCCCGACTTCGGCGCACTTTCCATTTGCTGCATGAAGGCTTCTTGCTTTACGGCCCGCCCACCTCTCCCTGACCAGGTCCCCACGATCGATGCCGCCATAACCAACATGTTGGCGGCATCATCGAACGCACGTGGTCTGTACTTTAACCCCGTCTTCCTCGTATCCAAGTCAGCCACCGAGTCCCGCTTTGTTTTAGACTGCGCCGCACTTATTCCTTACCTCCAGGCACCTCAGTTCCGCCTTACTCCGCTACCCCAGGCCATCAAAGTAAACCCCTCCCGCCTCAAGCGTATCTGGTGAAGCTCGACATTGCCGAGGCCTTTTACCATATCACGCTTCATCCCTCTTCCTGTAACCTGACCACATTTAAAGTAGGCCGCCATTACTGCCATTTTTGCCGTATGACCTTCGTGATACACCCGGCGCCGTTTTACAGGCAGCTCTTGGCAACAACCATTGCCAGGGAAATGCGCGCGCGTGGACTCTGGGCGTACTCAAAGTCAGTCAAATCTATTATTTTAAGCTATTACAAAAAATACGCAACGAAAACCTTTATATGATTTCGCCAGATGACAGTAAACATTACACACTTCGACACACCCATAGACGACCTCCTAAAATACGCACCAATTACGGGAGACAAACAAAACGTTTTCAAGTCGCCAAAATTTTAAATAGTACAGAGGGATTAGTTGATTTTAAATATAATATACTACAATTTAAAAAAGCTAAAAGAAATCTTGGTGGGCAGTGACACTGTGTTGGGAAACCTATGCAACTTCATAAATCATATTCATATTTGACATTTTATGTTTGGTGTTTATGTATTTCGCTCGGACTTTTAACCTTTTCTGACAAAACCGTTGAGTGATTGCATGTTTCACTTGTTTCTATGTATACCGTTTACATTGTGTTGTCATGACGGTAATTTTTAGCGTGAAGTTTGGCACTATTTACCAATGCTGTACTAGAGCTGTAAGGGGGGCAGAGACCTCGTCAGGCATCACGCCTTTAGTCTCTGCCCACCCCCCGACCCGATCGGGAAAAGAAACAATAAAAAGAAAGAAAAGTCTCACATAGACAACTTTTTGTGCGCCCATCCCGACCCAGACAGGTTGGCGTCTACGGTGCGCCTCCTCGTGGAGGACTTGCTGCGGTCGAGATTTCGCTTAAACCTAAGCGACACGAGCAGAGCGCATGCGACGCATAGGTTTTGTTTTGGCTCAGGCTCGACACAGCTGATGACACCATTTCGCACACGCCAGAACGGCTCTGAGCCATTCCTCGCGTCCTTCGCTGCGCTGGGGCACTCCAGGGGGCAGCAGGCTAACTGGCATTTTACATTTCTCCCTATAACTTTGGGTTTTTTCTTCTTCGTCCCTTGTTTGACAGAGTTTCAGACCAAATTTCCCTTTCATTCAACTGGCTTCCCTTTTTCTGCGTGATTTGCCGGTGTGCCACTTTTGACCAATTAGAAGTATTGAGACGTTTCTAAGCTTCTTGAATTTCACGTTGTTGGATATGTGGAACACTTTAAACCGTTTATTATAAAACGGCCGTCTAGCATTTCAATTAAACAAATTATTGAAAAAACCGGAATAAACCGGTTTTTAGGAACGTGTAACCGGTAACCGAAACCGTAAAAATTGAAACCGTAAAAAACCGAAACGAAACCGTTATCAACAGGAAGCGGTAACCGTGACCGTAACCGAAACCTTTATTTTTCGGTTTGAGTCCCTGCGTTAAAGGCCTTCGTAACGAAGACACAGAATCAGAATTACAGAATCGGCGAGTCAGCTCGAGATATTACGGCTATCGGCGTGCGCACATTCGCGCATCCTTTAAATGACCTTGTTCTTGAAGGCCTTCAACGTATCCGTCTGACAGAGGTACGTACGTTATACATTATTTATACTGCGTGTAAGCCGGGTGGAATTGGCTGATTTGAGTTAATCTGATAAATCGACCATTAAGTGATGGTCGATTTATCGGATTTATCGTGTAAAGCAAGTGTTGGGGTGGTTGGCATTGAGCCGTAAAGTCTGAATTTAATTTGTAAAAAGTATTCGATAGAGTCCTGTATAAAGAAGTAAGCAAGGCGGTGGGGTGGATTGTTTGTGGTTCATCGGTCAGCTACAAAATATCTGGTAACGCTACGCGGTTTAAACACTTATGCGTGAAGAAAATAAAGATCTGATGAAACCGACTCGACTTCGATTTGGTCTGAATAACTGGGCCTGGCTATATTAATTTTTTTATTTACATTTGCAGCATTGTGGTCAGCCATGGTTAAGGAATATACGTTCTATACTATAAAATATTTTATGCAAATCTGCTTTACTTGTCAAGTATAAGTGGAGTAATAAGGTTTCGTGCACTTTTCGTCCACGGGGCGTTTTTCTGTAAAGTTTGTTTTAGAAAACTTCGAAACGGCTGAGCCATTTATGAATCGGTAACAACGCGACATCAATATTTTTGTCACAAGGAGTCGCAGTCACTTTCAGTTCTATTTCTTGTTAACATGTTGACGTTCCAGAAATTGTGTACACATACCTGGGTTTCACTGCACCTCTGAAATTTGATCTTTTGGAGAAGACAAGCAAGCGTCGCCTTGGCTTGCAACATTCCCATCCTCTGTCCGACGCAATTTCGGGGCCCGGCACCGAAAGCTTGGTACGTGTACGGGACGAGAGCCTCCTTGTTTTCTGGCAGAAATCTAAAAAGAAAAAGAAAAAAAAACGCGTGGTCAGTTATAGTAGCATTAAGGCAACACTGCAGGCCGGAAAAGTACAATTTGCAATAAAAATATAATGATACTGCATCCAAATTGTAGATTAGCGCGTGTTCGATGACAAACGCAGGTTCTGCTAAAAATGGATGATGTGTGCTCTTTGTTGAATGACTCTTTGAGAACATTATATATGAGTACAGTAACACGCAGGCTGGTTTAGATTATGATAACGAGCACCAAATCTATATATATTTTATTAATGTATAAAATCGAACACCAGTTTAGCTCAGACGCCAATTATACACATCGCCGAAACTGAATGGGTCCCAGAACACTCAACACTTGAAAGTCTGATAACTCTTAGCCAAATTGTTTTATTTTTATAGTCTTCAGTTTTGTTTGTCTTAATGTTTCTGCCTACATTATCGCGCGGTTGGGGACAGCGAAACTTAAATAACTGTAAACATGAACGGAATGTTTTTATAAAGAGTATAGGTCTCACCTGCGTCATGGCCTTTTACGATTGGGTTTATTAAGATTGATATAAAGATTTTACACGTTTTTCGCCTCGATATTTTAAATCATAATGTGCAAAAGAATGTGCCTTCAAATTAATTTTAAAAATAGTACGTCATATCGATTTTAGGCGAAAAGGTGGGTTTAGAAGAGTTTAATAGAATGATACCATGATAGTAATGTAAGAAAGCATTAGTATCGCAGTTCAACTTTATGAAACTCTTCTGAAACCATCTTTTTGCCTAAAATCGATGTAACTTTCTAATTATAAAATTGTTTTAAAAGCGTATTCTTTTGCACATAATGATTTTAAAAATTTGCGGCAAAAAACGCGTAAAATATTATTTTATGTGTTTGTATCGAGTACGACGGTCTTATATCGCCCAGCCCTTATTAAATATTACACATCTTCAAGCTGACTGCCTGTTTTTGTCTTTCGTAATATACTACCACGAAATGTGAAACCAGAACTGTTATCTTAGTTTAATAATACTTTTTAGCCATGTTCATTTTTATAGTCACAGCAGTGCTCGCTGGACTTAGGGGGATAAGAAATTACATGACAGAGTAGGCATACACCCAACTGATTAGGATAAGCCTCGTTGTAGCTAACAAATACCGTATTTATGCATTGTTTGTAGAACCAATTTTGAGAATTCCCGAATGTGGAAGAACTTCAAAAATTAAATTTCTCTTCCCTGGGATTAGGGTGCAGTGATAATTTTATGTTGATTGCGCCGCTTTTATATTCGCAACGTGTGAAAATCTTGGAATGGAAGCACCAACCTTTCTGGCTTGAAGCAATCGGGTTCGGGAAAGAATTCTGGGTCGCGATGCATGCCATGAATCGGAATTTCAATGGACATTCCGGGGTGAACCTTTATACCAGCCACTGAAGTCTCCTGGGTGCATCTTCTCATTAGCCTGAAGTAAGTAGAACTCGCATTAAACACCAGTGTCTTTCATTTTTGCGTCAGCTGACGACGGTTGAGTAATGCTCTAAACTTTCGAATCAGTATTATCTACACATCCCAGCCAAGAATCGAGACCTGCGCAGAATTCTAAGGAAACTACCCCCCCCCCCCCATATCTGCAAGATAGATTAACATATGTCATGCACTCGCATGGATGTGTGTCAGAAATTATACCCGTAGATAGGGCCAATAAAAACAACTCTAAAATCCTTGGCTGAACCACCAACCTAATTATATTTCAGTTCCTCGTACCTAATTACATACGACGCACTGTTTAATGTCATTTTAGGCAGTGCATGCTGGCAAACTGATGTTCATAGATGACGAGCAAGTGAAGGTAAAGGTATTTTCGAAATCGGGGGCTTAATCATCCTGAAATGCATATGGGTGGTTTCATCTAAAGTAAGGCACGGATTTAGGGTCGAATTTCTAATTTTGACGAAAAAAAGACATGATTTGGGGGGAAAACCCTTCTGTGACAGGGAGTGCAAACCGCAAGTTCGGGCGATGCTTTGTTCTCGAGTTATGGACATTTTAAGCAGCCGAGGCGCAAACTGACCTTGCTCTCGCCTGTCGGGGGTGTCATATTTCACTCCTTTCAACTTTTTGTCTTTTTTTGGTGGTGCAATGTCACTTTTTTCGACCACTCCCGGAATAGCGATTATTTATGCTCAATAATTTTATTGTGATTACTTATCTTCACTTTTGTTTTAAATATTGTCAAAGCGTGTCCCTTTGACAACATTTGTCAAAGTTTGACCAGCTCTTCCCTGTGACCTATTTGAGATATCGTAACATATTTAGTATTTTCAAAAAGCTGACAGCATATTCCTTCTATTGATAACAAGTTTAATGTTGTGTGTAAAAGAGAAAGGGCAGTGTATTCTGGTAAAGCAAGGACTATTTCAAAAGTTTTGCAAATTGGAGGTTAATTTTCTTTAAAAAAACACCATCTATTTGGCTGATTTTTTTCTCTAGCTAGTTATTGCAGTCCTTTATAAGGTAATATAAATAAAAAATGTAATATTTTGTTTGTATGGCAGCTATAAAAGATTGAAGTCCGATTTTGTTTGACTGTTTGGTCAGTAAATCAACTTACCCGCTAAAATACATTAATTCAAAATCGGCGCCTCTTATATTTTATTAAATACCTGTGAACACACTTATTCTCTGATAAATAATTTTAACGCGATTATTTATATAAAATATATTTTGGAAAATTTGCCAATTCGATGTTTTTGCATGATATTTGTCAAAGTTTACCAGCTCTTTCGTGTGACCTATATGAGGTGTCTTAAAATATTTAGTATTTTCAGAACGCTTAGAGTATACTCCTTCTAATGATAACAAATTTAATGGTGTGTGTAAAAGAGAAAGGGCTCTATGTTCTCGTAAAGCAAGTACTATTTCAAAATTTTGCGAATTGGAGGTCGATTTTCTTAAAAGCCTACGTGTTATTTGGCTAATTGTTTTTCTATAGCTACCTATCGCAGTACTTCATAAAGTAAACTTAACAGAAAATGTAATTTTTTTTGTATTGCGGCCAGTAATACAAGTGTCTCACAAAAATAAACTAACTCATAAGTAACTCCTCTGCAATTTTTAGTAGCTACCTGTAAATTTATTGACAGAAGATGCAAACGCCGAGTTATTCTAATAAAGCGTCTAGGTCATAATATCTTTAATGTTTGTTTTTAATTGTCAAACCGCCTCTCTGCAACAATATTTGACGAAGTTCAGCAAGCTGTACTGTGTGACCTAATCAATACATTTTTATAATCTTTACATCACCGTCAAGCTCCAATTAAGCTCTTTCTTTTGAGTATAATTTGAATGCATTGCACTAAACATATAACGCAGAACAATTGTCTGAAAACGAGTATTTAGAAAAACTTGCAAGTTTGAAGTCGATTTTCTAAAAAGATGCCTTTTTTTCTTTTATTTTTTTATTCAGAGTTAGGTAATATAGTAGTCTGTCAGGAACTACCAAAAGAAATCGTAATATATTGTTTGCATGGCCGCTACTAGGGCTCGAATCTCGTGCTATGAGCATTTTGAACGGGACTTCGCATAGACGCTCAGCTGAGCAGAATATTGACCTATGTGAGGTTTTCTATTTAATGTTAGTACCTTCCTCAATATCCCAGCGTAAAAGCCAGTGAAGGAACAATATTTATCCTAACAATATTTATTTACTTGGCACTGGGGTGATTTGCAAGGTGTCTGAGCTTTGTCCTATGTATTGACGGTGAAGATACGTAACATCTAGACTCCCGGACAAAACTTAAGTCAACAGGGAAAAGTCTAAGTAACCCAGCATGAATCCCTAAAAATAGAAATGAAACCTAAACACATGACTAACACATTTGAAGCCTGACACGCTACGAAATGCTCGTTACTTTACAAAAGAGTCCGTATGTGCACAAAATAAACCGTACTTTCATAGCGCCAGATATTAAATCGTACATATGTATATGCACTGCATATCTGTTTGACATAAAAAATATGACAATTACATATCAAGTTCGGTATTTCAAACTCAAAGCCGAAAGCAAAAGGCCCCAGAGGAATTCACTAACGATCTGCATTCCCCTGAATTGGGAGGAAGTAGCGCTGTGCCCGCACTTGTGGGTACGGACTTCTAAACTTTTTTAAGTGCTCTACTCTAAATTTCATTAATGTTTATGGTTGAATATTCAGTTAACTGCTAACGATAAATAGAAAACCTTGCATAGGCCAAATTTCTGCTCAGCAGAGCGCCAGTGAGAAGTCCCATTCAAAACGCTCATAGCACGAGATTTGAGCTTTAATAGAGGCCATACAAACAATATATCACGATTTCTGTTGGTAGCTACTGTTAGATACCTAACTGTGAATAAAAATAAAAGAAATAAAAGGTAAGCTTTTTTTTTAGAAAATCAACTCTAAACTTGCTAGTTTTTCTAAATATTAGTTCTTCAGGCACATGTTGCACATTACATACTTATCACAAAATATTCAAATTATACAAAAAATAGCTCAATTTGAGCTTTACGGTGATGTAAAGACCATAAAAATATGTTGATTAAACTACACAGCACAGCTTGCTGAACTTCGTCAAATATCGTCGCAGGAGGCGGTTTGACAATTAAAACAAAACAAAAAAACATTGAGGATCTTGTGACTTAGACGCTAAATTAGCATAAAAAAGCATATGTCTAGAGTGTTCCCAAAAAGTTATATCGATGTAGCGTAAAAAGTAGGGAAAAGGGATGGAGTGAAATATGGCACCCCCGATAAGCTGGAAAAACGTAAGTTTCCACCTTGGCCGCTTCAACGGTCCATAATTTGAGAACAAAAAATCCGACGAACTCACCGTTTGCGTCTTCTTTTATTATAGGAATTGTCCGAGAACATACGTTTTTTTTTTACAAAAATTAAAAATTCGACCCAAAATTCGTGCCTGAGTTGAGATGAAATCACCCATATATACTTTGATCAGAAATTGTCTTCGCAAATTTAGAGCTGACAGGGAAATATATATATTTTCTATTTTACTATGCTTCGAGTAGACGAAAGCTGAAGCGAATTTAGAATTAAAAAAAAATGAGTGAGAGGTTGTATTTGTAATAGAAGCTAAAACTACTGGATATAAGTTTTTTAGGTTAGAACCATGAGGAACGTAATTTCAAATTAAACTTTCGCAATAGCGCCACCCCTTGCTGCCCGCTGAACGCAGGCTAGGAAGAGAGGAAGAGAAAAAGCTAACAAAAGTGACCTTGACAATGACGTTACGACGCCTTTGATGATGTCACGACGTCGTTACGATGGCGCCACAACGCCTAACGATGACGTCACGACGCCATTGGCAGATAATGGTGGCAGGAAGATTTTCGCATGAACCGCGGCAACCGCTTCAGTTATTTTTTCCCCGTAACAAGAATTGTTTATTTTTACTTATGTTCAATTTAACAGCGATAATTAAATATATAAAGTAAAACTCTACGAAAGGCCGTTCTAATTCAGTTTTCTAGGCGTTTTCCAGCTTTTATTTAATGACATTAAGTAAGGGTTTCTTTTAAAAAGTGCACACACGCACAGAGAGGAGGAATAAATGAGAGACGTTTACAAATCTCTGTAATTCGAAATTAGAGCGCAGCTCTTCAGGTATTTTGATTTTGCGATATACCTTGCTCAGCAATTTGAGAAGGAAATATATATATATATATACATACTATTTATACGTAGCAATATAGATAACTTTCCTCGCATACTGGTTCGGCACTTCCGTATCCTCTTCCGCCTTCGTACCCCCTCCTCCGTACCCTCCCCTCCTCCTCCCCCATACCCTCCCCTTCTCCCACAGCATCCCCGCTAAATTTAGCTGGAAAACTGACACCACGTGACCTCTGCACCAATTCAATTTCCCCCTAAATTTAGCGGGGAAGATGACGTCACATGACTTCATGCCACGTCACCTATAAACAGATGCAGTTTCTCCGCTAAATTTAGCGGGGAAATTGACGTCACGTGACCTGAACACCAATCCGATTTCCCGCTAAATTTAGTGGAGAAATTGAATTGGTGTGTAGATCTGTGACGTCCCATAATGCAACGCGCGCGGTCACGCCGACGGCGACGCCGACACCGCTTAACGCGGAAACGGGCGCCTAAGAGCTGCGCTCGAAGAAAACATGTGATATAAAACGAGCGAAATGGTTTTGTTGCGATTATTTGACTCTCGACTCTAATCCTTTTGTAAACGTAAGGTTTGCTCTTGCAATGTTTTTCTCCATGCCGGATTAGCATGTCTACCATATTTTCCGGGCTGTAGTCCGCAACCGGTGCATAGACCGCATGCCGTGCATAGTCCGCACCTGGTGCTTAGTAGACACAAAAATATTCTCATACACAGCAGTCCTTGACAAATGCCTGCTTTCTCAGCTCTCAAAGAAGCTTGTATTGTACATAATTCATCATTAACGTACTCTTTCATTCACAAAATCCGTCACGTCTCGTCATTATTAACGATCTGGAAAAACAATATTCCTGTATAATCCGCGCGCATAGATAGTCCGCACAGCTTAAATTTTCAAATTTTAAACATAATAGTCAGCGAACTATAGCCGGGAATATATTGTTCAATGAATCCATGAGACTACTGGTGCATTAAATTACAACCTGCAGTTAGGAACTTTCAGCAGATAAAGAATATCAACAGCGAAATATTCATGACTGTTCTCTGAGACGTGGTTTCGGCACAAATAAATTATGTTTACCAAAACGACACATTGTCTGGTTCTGTTTCTTTTTCTACCTCTGTCAAGATATTTTCCTGCTTCTACCCCAGCCTTGGATCAAATTCATCATGATAAATTATATGTTCGATTATAATCGACACGGATTTTTTGCTCTTTTTGAAGGGGTGACGATTATAAGATTGTCACCCCGTTCGACAATTACAGCTTAAACCCTTACCGATTTCTTTGAAAAGGTAATTAGCAGATTTTTGTTAAATAGCCATTAGATTTTCCAGGATGTTCCTTCATCTAATATCCGCCTAGCCAAATACACAAGCCGTACAAGCACTGGTCATAGAACAGCTACAGCCTTTTTTTTAATTGAAATAACCTGCAAAAATTAAAAATTAATATAAAATATTTGGCGCACAAAAAATGGTTCCACAAACTTTTGTTCGGTATGCCCTGGTGAAGTGTTCAAACTTATCTATTGTTTGGGTGTTGAGTCACTGAAAAAACACGTATAAATAATATTTTGAGGGTCACCGCAGAAACCAACAACGCGTTCCTTGCAAGACATTGTTCGTTCCAGCAAAGAAAGCGCGGGAAGAACCTCTCATTCACGCCGAAATCGGCAAAGGTATTTAAGTTAGAGGGGTCTTTCGTCGTATTAAAGCTCTGAGGGATTGCAGACATCTTGGCTAGGATTCGAACCCGCCACCTGACATTCCAGAAGCCGCCTGTTTCTCAAGCGAGTTCCATCCTTTTTCATCATTTTAGAGCTTATGCATCTCAAAAGAGGCACACTTACAATGAGTCAAGTGTGTACAAGCGCAAAGTCTCGCTGATGGCAGCTTCCAGATATGGCATGTCCTTGAGAGATTCGTAGGTGATTCCACTCTGGAGAAAGGAGGCGGTGCATTCTTGAGAATATACGTATCATATATGTAATGCACGCTCTACTTGACTGTAAAAACGCATAAATGATTCTATATTCACACGTACTCACCATTTTCGTAATCACGAGGCCACAGACAGAACAATCTTACTTCTCTAAAGGATCTCGTAATCTAGCTATCCATGTATACAAATATAGCTTTCTTAAAGTTTGCTTGAAGGAAGCAAGTGCAATGGGAAATGTACAGGCGATGCAGATATTATTAACACTCAGCGAGATGATATACATTGCCACCCACGACTTGCGATTTTTTTTTTCTGAGAAACGGGAGTTGTGTGAATACTTAAGTAGGGAGAACTATTCGCGGGATTGTACTCGAAAATCGAAAACAATTATTGCCCATGACATGGATACAGGCTGCGTGGAGGTAAATGAAACAAATCCGAACTTCCGAGGGGAGTGTGTTACTTCCGGTTGGCTATTGTTTTTGCTTGTTTTCGAGCACATTCAGTAAGTAGCGCATACCTTGAAAGTCTCACCGCCGTGGTCTAACTGCGGTACCTCCTGAAATTCACTTATACGGGATCGACATCCCTTCCTGCTCCCTTGGGTGAACAGAAAAAGCACTAGTTCCTCAAGGAAATGACAAATCTGCCAAAGGTATCGTGGGCGCATCTTCACGTCTACCAATTCCACCAGCTTGGTTCGTATGCCTGAGAATGACTTAAAATCTACAAATCCCTAAAGGCGTTCAACTACTTTGTGAACAAGATGGCATCGGCGTTCCGTGACCTACCTCCCCAGGTACCGAAGATAAGCGCCGAGGTTCCCCGCAGGGGTGGGCGAGCCGGGTCTTGGTTTTAACGGACAATCTTTCGAAAGGTTTTATTACGCTTCCTCTAGCGCGACGCGAACCTCTGTAATGCAAAATTTTCTAGTGTTTCGACTTGATTGCTTCGGTATTCAAGGTTTCTTTCCCAGAACATCGTGCACATAGCATTGGCACGTGCCATAATGGCCCGTCGTTGTACGGAGATTTGTTGGTCGAGACACCGCGGCGCTCGCGCCGCATTCTCGCGGTTGTCGCGTGGCGCCATCTGTCGGCGGCACATCGAAGTAGGCTAACAGAGTCTGTCAATACCATCCTTTTGCGATCACCGAGGCTCGACGGCGTCGGTGGCGTCAATGGTTCTGAGATAATCGAGGTAACTTCACTTTCGACATTTTTGCTCGTGCCGGTACGCATCGGCAACGTAAACGTTCAATTACTGCGTATTTCTAGAGTGTAGTTCTCACGGAATTGCTTGCTAGCGAAACAAAAGCCGTCGCGCACCCACCCAAACATGAGGTAGACCTAGGAGAACCGGAAGTATTTCCCTCCCCTTCAAGGCGGCCCGAAGTGGCGCGCACACCCTGTACAGAAATTAAAACTAGTACACATATAGGCAACCCTTAATTCGTTGATTTTCAGCTTTATGTTATTCTCTCCCCAATCCTAAACTAAAATGTATCCATAACGTAAAATAGCAGGCCCCACTTCATCCCATACTACAGGCATCACTGATTACCATTTTATGCGTGCTTTTGAAACATGCCATCAAGGCCACCGATGTATTTTCAGGGCGGTCCTTACTGATTATTTAGTAAATTTGTTCTGCGTCAGTATCTGAACTATAGCCTCTGAAAGAAATGCAGGCCGTGTTTTACTATGTTTGCGCTTGTTGCTTCGTGAATCGTTCTTGGGTTTTCTTATGTGGCGCGATACTTATGGCTTCCGAACAATACGGCGAGCAAGTGTTCCAAGTGCGTCTTTTGCGCATTGGAACGCGAAGAGGAGCACGCCAATCAAAGGGCCGCGTAGAGAACACGTAGGTAACGTGCGATGGCGAGGCAGGCAAGCGCGCTACGTCATTGGTTCAGGTCGGGGGGAAACAAAGAGCACGTGGACGCGGTTTGGGGGGTAAACAAAGGCACGAGGTGCGCCAAAAAACAGACGAACTTGCGGACCATATAGTCAAAAGCTCGACACTTGCCACACCTTAGTTGAGTGGATGCGAGAAATAAAAATTAAATATAAGCGATATAGTTGTTCTTAGTGATTTCTATTTCGTGATGCTTCCGAAATCTTTTAGAGAACACAACGTGCATTGCACGACAAGAACAACGTGAACGCGACAAGGGATTTTTTTTTCCTTTCGAGGTTTTAAAAGAGATTGCTTCAAGGAGGCGCCAAGATTTAATCCTTAGGTTTGAGCGTCAAAGATCACTCTCCACCAGACGATTAGTTTTGATAATGATCTTAGAATTGACGAAGAAAAACAAAAACAAAACGTCAATCGGTTATTCGTACATCCGGTGTCACTCCGTGTACTACATGGTAGACAAACTTTATTCCTGATGTCATAAATTAATGGTTGTTGTCCTAACGTAATTATAAACTCCCCTTTCCAAGTAGACTTAGGGGCTTCACTATAGCTTTGGGTGCTCCTAGACGGAAAGCCTTACTATTTCTTTGTTTTTATTTTGAACGTAATTTTCGTTCCCATACTCATTCGGACGCTCGAGCGAGTACATCCTTTATGCTAATTGTGAATTTACCTGTTTTACAGCATTGTCGATCTCTTCGATAACCTTTTCTTGACACTCCGGGTGTAAGGCCAGGCAGTAGGCCGTCCAAGTCAACGTTAGCGTGACGCTGTCACTGCCGGCAACGAAGAAGAGCATGCACTGCGCTGCGATGTCTTCTATTTCTGACTCTAAAAGAACAATATTGGGAGAATAAGTTGACACGCATTGGAAGCATTCGCTAATGTTGTGTTGATTGTTTGAATTTGCATAATGAACGAGTGTTCTCTGGTACTCACCTGCTCTCGATTCTCTACAACTTTGGAAATTTGAAACAAACGAAGTAAGATTGAGGACAATGCAGACGGCGCGAAACCTTGAGTGTCTGTGCAATATTAGGTTGCAGGAAGCAATTCTAATACAATCATTATAATTTAGCACCTTTTCTCACTTTTTTCTGCGAGACTAGATTTGGAGTTTGAACTAACGTGAAGCATCGAACGAGACCCTGACTTAGAAATTGTCGACCCGAAATAGAGATTTCCAAGCCGTTGGTGATTTCACAATTTTCGGATCTGTGGCGCATTGATATCATGAACTCGTAGAGCTAAGAAAAACATTTTTTCTACATTAAGGAGCACATCCTGCATTATGTTCTTTTTATATGTTCCGAAAAATTCTGCGACCCAGCTACTTCAAATGTGAAGGGCTTCTGCAGTAAACGTTTGTGGTGACATATAATCGCCCATCACATAGCGCTAATTAGCTCCCATGGTGATCACCAAGACATTGATACGTTTGTCATTTCTGCTTACTTTTTTTGCAGAAATGTCTTTAAGTCGCCTAAGGACCCAATCGATTTGTAACTACGCTGATAGAGTTTTTAAACTGCAATGGGGACGCGTCGACATACCGAGGGAGCCGCAGCGCGAGCGTTCAGCGAGAAGTGACGACGAACTGTGATATAAGCTTTAAGAGTCGGCACCATCCAGTAGCTATACAGTGCCAATCATCTGAGACCGCCGTATTTTGGGCACGCGCGCTAAGCGTGAATTATTGGACAGGAGTGCTGCGTGGGCCTTCGGCGTGGACACGGGCTAAAATGTATTGAACACGAACACCGTGTAAGCTTTGAAAGCGGTCTCCTCTATGAATGGCACGCTTCGCGCAAGAGTCGATGCTTAAACGCGGTGACTGCAAAAGTTTGCTTGATGCGGGTTTGTATATGGAGGGCAGGCAGTAAAATCAATCGAACCGGCAAGGGGAAAAACCCCTCTCTGTAAGCTCGCCGGATGCGAGGGAGCTTAAAGTATTAATTTCTAAACTCGTTACGCGTATTTTGATATTAAAGGGTGTTACCCTACTTTGATTCAAATGTGAATGACTAAATCGCGAACAAACCTTCTGTCAAATTAGCAGGATTGGCTGCGCGCTCCCCTCGCACTCCCCTGAACGGGTTTAATACGGTAGGAATACGGTATTTTCGTGGCACATCTGTCATTTATTTCATGCCTCCGGGCAGGGCCACTGGTATCAGTCGATTGTTGTTTCGTCGTTCCAGTTTGGTCTGTCCAAGAGCGTATGTATTAAAAGCGCGTAAATAAGTCGAGATAAAACTGCATACCGGATATTTTGAAGTTGTCAGGGCTCCGTCCACTCATCACAGTATCGAGGCAGAGTTGAAGGACATCCTCAAATTTCTGGGAGAAACAATACCCAAGAATATTATTTTCCCGTCTACGCAAAATGTCAAATGGAACAATATAAGTCCAGGGAATTTAGAGGGGTCAATATACGCTATCTATAATGTTTGTTATTAAAGGAACAATAACTGCCATTCATCGAATACTTCCCATTGAATATTTACAATTGCAATAAAAATATTTAAGTCCTAAACTTCCTTGAAACTAACCTAAAATTCCCGCCGTCTGATTAATTTGAAGATATTCTAGGAGGTCGCTACAACAGCGGTCAAATTTTACCGCAGAATGCGACATCGGTTGCATAGTTGTACTCTATACGCCTAAAGATTTTTTTATATAGTTGACAAAGTGTGTGAGATTAATGAGGTCCACATGAAGCGTGTAACATAGTTATACCGTTCATAATTGTACTGAGCAGTTAACACATGAACTTGGCTTCCCGGGATCTATCTGACCATGCGCTTATGTTCAAGCAGAAGGATCTGGGCTTGTCAGCGGGTGACTGGTCTGGCGTTTGGCTCTCGCATTCGAACGCGTTCGACGTCTCCGGTGGACACAAAGGCAGCTAGCTTTAGGTCTACCCCCTAATCGTTCCAATCAGAGCTCGGCGTTCTGACGTTCCCGCGCGCTCTCGTCTCCTCCTCCTCTCCCTCATTTTCTACTCGGATAGTCGCTACCATGATTAATTACTTATTTCCCAGGGTGTGGTCCGAGTACGCTGGTCCCGAGCATTTTATAATCCCTCCTCAGCAAACTAGATTGCGGAATTAGCCGTTGAAAAAGACAAAGAACATATCACAAAGCTAGAAATTCGAACAGAATAAGCCACATTGTGCGTTTCTTCAACTGTCAGCGGCAATAAGAAGACCAGGTGTCGACATTGCGAGTGATGATTTTGCTTTTCTTTAGCGTTCATTAACGCCTCGCCAGCAATCTAGCTGGATCCCCTGGCGCCACCAACGTCTGTTTCTATTTCCCGCCGTTCGGAGGCAGCTGAAATGCGTGACAATAACAGTGCGGTTTACCGGATTATTGTACGGACTCTATAGATAATTGATGCACACAACACGATAATTAACGTTACCTCTTTCGAAGCGCAGCGCTGATGCGCCATATGTCTCGTAAATTCTTTGACGTATTCGGTGCCCTTCTTGCTGGGAAACTCCAACGGAAGTAGTTTGAAGACTCTTGACATGGTGACTGCGTGTCAAGATGAAAAAGAATTGCACGAGTGAATTGCTCGCGAAATTGTGTTTACTCGTCGACTGATTAATAAACGTAGAGTGTTGTTTATCATCTTCACGCTTCTTGAATTGTAACTTGTCCTTCGACGTTCTTATCGGCTAAAGGTCCATACGCACATTCGCGTTTGAACGCGTTTGAGTGCGTTGCGGAGTCCTTGCGGCCAGGAGCGCTCGCTTGCGGTGCGACGCGCACCTTCCCGCAACGCTCGGCAGCGCGACGCAAGCGAGTAGAGACTCGCTCAACTTTCCGAAGCGTTGCGGTGCGTTCGACCAATCAGAAGCCGAGAGAGGAGAGGAGGGTGACGTGTCCGCTCGGCGTCACTCGGCCGACTCGGCGAGACGTATCCAGTTCCTCCGCTCGCAGTGCTTGCTTTTTCGTTTTGGGGAGCGGTGGGGACTGGTTTTCCCAAGGCTGCGATGTTCAAGTTCGACAAAATGTCGGGGAAGCCAGCGGGATTGTCCCAAGATCGAACACTTCGGCGCTGTCGCTGGGCGCCGCCATGTTGCCGTGGATTTCGCTTACTATTGGTGAGCCGCTAGCGACGATAGCGCCTTCTTATTGGCTCTTGACTGCGGTTGACTGTGTGTCAGCGCAACTGTGTGTACAAGCATGGCGCAAGCGCTCTTCGCAACGCAACGCGTCCGCTTGCCGCTACGGAACGCACCGCGCTCAAACGCAGATGTACGTATGAACCTTAATGCTGAAATCTCATACACTGCTAAGCGATAATTATCGGCTCGGGACTTGCCCAACGCCGCCTCCTTGCTCCCTCCCCCCTCCCCTCTCTTTCTCTCTCCCCGTTTGCAATATTTCAATAACCTGTGGCGCAGTCTTGTTCACTTTAATCAATAGAAGTAGTTGATCACAACTTCTCTCGGTTAAAAAGAATTCAATTAGATTACTCGATTAGTGGAGAAGAAAAGTAATTGGCTATTGCTTGAAAAGTACTCGTTACTTTTCCAAATTACTTAGACTCCGGCGCGCAGATTTTAGTTATTTCATTTTTATTTCTCGGCTGGAAATAAGTGCCTGGAAGCGTTTCATTGTCAACTCAAGCTCAACCACTAAACTACATATTTCAGACTAAGTTTTTTTTTTTTCTTTTTATTGTTGAGTGCAGACGTTGATTTTTCGCCTCGCTTTGCTAGGCTTCTAAGCATCGATGCATTGCCTCCAGAATGTTTACTAGGAAATTAGAGCGTAAACACTCTAACACCTAGCCATCTCCTTTTATATGCCCTTTCTCGCGTAAAATGACGTGGTCTTAAATTAATTATTTTCTACTTTCCTGCAGCCAACTAAAACATGCTCAATAACGTTTTTCCTCGCGTATGTTGCCAGCTTTCGGAATATAAAGACGTGCACCCTGTGACACTAAGAGCGTACGTGTAGGACCCAACTGCGCTTCTTCAGATAATAGAAACAAGCTGCGTTAATGAGGAGCCGGTTATTCTAAACAGCGTATCGGTTCCAGATTGATGCTGAAACATTTTTTTCTTCAAAAAAGCGGGTAAATATAAATCTTCATAATGAAAAGCGTATCGGAACATTTGATTTTTTTTAAAGTCACTTCGGCACTTAAAGGGGTCTAGAAATAAGTATATGAACACAGTAGTTTACTTTTATCTTTTTCGTGAGCGGACAATAAGTTTAAAGTAAAAGAGGCTCTTGAAGCAGTACATGAAAATCGGGTTCTCAACTCGTCCATCTGTTATTTTATATTAATATTGATGATAGTTGGGCGGCCTATATAAGATTTAAATAAAACTCACACAACAAGATCATCTTCCATCCACCCAGGTTTCCGAAAAATCCCTTGCAGCATTTTACCAAAGGATGGTCAGGATTTTCGTGGGTGTTCAAGTCTAGAGAGTAGACCAGGGCTGCCGTTGTATCCATGGCGCATGACTCGAACATCCTGCAAGAAAAATATATCAGGTTATTTTAGAAGAAGACATCGCGACCTATTTATCCAGATTAGGTAAACATTTTCTTTCCTTTTTCAACTTGTCACACAATTATGAATATATTGAAGTATATGCGTACTTGTTCTGTAGATGCTCAGAAAAAATTGGGTTGTGGGGATATTTATACAGCGTGTAGTTGGTCAGCCATTTAAAGTTGCGACGAGTCACTCGCTGTATAGATGAGCAATTTAGCCAGTGCGGTACAACCGCTAGCCTGGGGTCTTTAACGTGCACCACGCAGTAGTGATACACGACCGCACGCCGGTACGATGCTCATCCAGATCGGAAACGGGCAGGGGTGGGGCTCGAACCCAGGATCCCTGAGTTCTAGACATTATAAGTGGTTGTTTCACGGTACGTTCACGGCAGTGAGTGGTTCTGTCACACACAGCAGTTGTCGACACACGCAAAAAAACGAAAGACGTTTACAATTCTCTGTAATGCCGAATTAGACCGCAGCTCTTGAAGAGGAGGCGGGGAGGGTACGGAGGGGAGGTTATGCCCCTCCTCCCCCTCCGTACCCTCACCTCCTCCTCTCCTGCTCCCGCCCGATTTAGCGAGAAATTTTTGCTAAATTTCCAGCTAAATATAGCGGGAAAATTTTACCCTTGCGTCGTCACGTGAATGATTGTCACGTCACATGAAATTTAGCGGAAACATTTCCCCACTACATTTAGCGGGGAAATTGACGTCACGTGACCTCACCACTGATTCAGTTATCCCACTAAATTTAGGGGGGACATTTTCGCTAAATTTAGCGGGAAATTTAGCGAATATTTTTCTCTAAATGGGAGGGGAGCAGGAGAGGAGGAGGAGGAGGGGAAGGAGGAGCATACCCTTCCCTCCTCCTCCTCAAGAGCTGTGCTCTAATTCGGCATTGCAGAGAATTGTAAAGGTCTTTCATTTTTTTTTTCGGCTCTTATTAGACATGTTCAACAAGAACTGGGCGAGCAGCGGCTAGCTTCTCTTAGACAAAGCAAAACTTGAAGGTATTAGTCTCTAAAGGGACTCGTCCAATCAATATAATAAATATCTAATTTATATATTTCAATATTTTAACGTGCCATATCGCAGTGGGCCAGCGACTTACTCGGAAACTTCAACAGCTGCTTTCTTTTCTCCTTCCAGCAGCAGTCGTTTGCAGAATTCATCGGACGTAGCGATAATTTTTGGAATCATCTACGAAAACAAAATGAAACATTTAACTTATAAAAAAAATTCCTTCAAATGGAATGAAACGTATGGATATCGGTTGAACCGACCATCTAGTATGCTCAGTTTCACATTAATCTCTAGAGCAGCCGTCGCTACGACGGGATAGGACCAATGTGGGCTAAAAGGGGACGGTCACGGCAATCGCTGTCGTTCTGCGTTTGCAGTCACCGGCTAAAGCGTGGAGGTAGGAAGCTTCCGGAGGCGACATGACGCCACCAGAGGCGGAGCCAGAAGTGTGGAGGGAGACGCCCCCAACGATGACTACAGCTGTTTTTGGTCATCGTTGGGGGCGTGTCCCTGCACACTTCTGGCTTCACCACTGGTGGCTTCATGTCACCTCCAGAAGCTTCCTACCTCCATGGGACAAAACAAACACGTACAGTAAAGGCGCCGTGATCTTGCCCTTTTATACTATGCGCGATATGATAGTAAATGCTCAAAAACGGCTAAGCACCGTGACGATGGGATTTTATTTTACTGAAGCAGGCTATATGAAAATAAGCAGTCATAGTTATTGCTCGCTACATTGAATCGCAATGGTATAACTTTCAACACACGTGTTATTAACGAGATAGTGACTCTTTCAGCGTCCACCGTCAAAACGATATGACAATTATTTTGACGTCTGTGACGCCACTTCCTGAAGACGTGAAAGATATCTGCCTCCCTATTTTGACATCTCCCGTCAAACTTGCCACCACAAACAAATAAGTTTGGAGTGTCGGACTGGAAAGTATTCGAAAGCGGCGTTCAAAATATTACCACCCTGCTTGCAGTCGGCCTCGCACAATTTTCGGACAACACAAGCCGCGCAATCGACTGCAGCTTTATAGCAATATATCCAAGAAGACTTCAAAATATAACTCGCGTAACATTTACTTGGTGTGCTAAACGTCACCGAATGCATAATTTATTCCACGTTATTGGCGACGAGTTGTGTTGGTTGCGCCACCTCGCGGGCGCCTTTCTGTGACGGAGCTGGTATAGATGCGAGCAGACGACGCGATATGTCAAAGCATGGAGTGGCTATGTTAGTTCGCATCTATGCCGATTCAAAACGGTTTATTTATTAAAGAAACGTGTATGACGTTTTTGTGAGTGATCTTCCTAATAAAAAACAGCGCCTCAAAGTTGTCTTTTTTATATTAAAAAGCTTTAAAATGTTCAAAAACAAGCCTGGAGCTTCACATTACAGCTTGCGAGGCGTGCGTCAGGACTATTCACAGCCCCTCTGATTCTTGTTTTTTCTTGGGATCTATGGAGGTTGCTGTTCAAAAAGGTTTTGCGTTCACCAGAGTAAATGACGTGCTGTCTTCTTAACTGTGCAAGCGCGCACAGTTGTGTTGCAAAGCGCCACACAATGTTTTAGCTACATTGAGCTTGCCGAAACTGACGCTTTTATCCAAGCGTGGCTCGAAGTATCTGACGAGCAAATCCTCGTCAGTAACTGACATTTAGCTCCACCCGCATCGAATACGTGGCAAGGAATTTTGACACATTGCCACTTCTGCTCGAAAAAACAACAAACAGACATTTTCATTAATTCTCAAATTGTCGGGCATGGCCCGAAAAATTCAGGCGATTGATGTATTTGTTTTATCCAATTTTAACTAAGGATTGTTTACAAGATTTAAAATTCCTCTGTGAGAAGCGCATCTTGCATTATAAGCATTTGAGTCTGCAAAATTAAACATACAAACAGTAGTAATTCATAGCGGATGTATACCTCATTTTCTGGGATGCTGAAGTGTTACCGACTTACTAGATTTAAGACTTTGGTCGCGAAGGGGTCTCGCACGTTAATTCAAAGACACCGGTAGCTAGCCACCGCTTGTCCCTGCCAGTTATTTTGAGGAAATGTTTGTTTACTGCTTTACAAAATTCAAAAAGGAATCAACTTTGAACTAATAAGAGACCAGCGCTCATAGAATACATTGGTACCAACACGATATAGGAGGAGTTGCTTTCAGTGAAGTGTTTACTACACATGTGAGAGGTTCTCGAATTTCGCTTTTTATTTGGAATTTGAGGAGACATTCATTTCTCAGTTTTATCTGAATCAAAGTAAAAAGGACACCCTATTTGCATTGGTAGATGTTGTAGTGGGGGAAAGCGCTGGACATTCTATTCTCATCATCCAGCTTTTTTACTGGGGTGCAGAACAGCACACCACCATCCGAGCGCTTCGACACCTCAGCGACGAAAGTGTTTGTCAGCACGACTACGCGTGCCACGGTTTCAAGCATTGGTAAAGTGTCCTACTAAAAATATCACTTCACCAAAAAATACAACGCGTGAAACAGGCTTTACCGCGCGTTTCCCAAACAGCACATGAAGCGAACTGATGAGCCGAGGGATCCAATATCTGCGCGATCTGTTCCAGTCTGTCTTACCCGTGACGTCACAAACGATGATGATGATAGCTAAAGAAGCGCCCCCTGCAGTTCGCGCACGCCACCAATCGATAATAAAAATAAAGAAGTTCTGAATCTCTTAAAAAATTGGGTCATAAAATTTGCAGTCGATTACGCAACCTCTGGTGTCCGAAAGAGCGTGTTTCAACCGCGATGCAGTTTTGCTCGGTGGGTCCAAAGCTTTGTTGTTCGTTTCTATCGATCAAAAACCATCAAGAAGGCAATGTCAAAGTTTGCAACACTATACTCAACGTCCTGATCACTTAGTTGCAGCCCCAGACTCGTCAACACGAAGAAGAAAACAATCTGAATGAAAAGACAAATCCCACGAACCAGGTGCAAAGCGAGACTTCCCAACCATTCAAAGACGCGCTCGCACGGTAGTGGAGGCATAGATGCACAAAAAATATTTAAAACTCTCAGTTGTATACGTAGTTTACGCACTTAAATTTGTTACGTGAAGACAAAAAATAGAGATGTCCAGCTCGTCTTTGTTGTGGGCTCAAAATTATATATGAAGGCCCATAGACACCCTTGCCTTTGAACGCATTTGAGCGCGGACGGCGTCCTTGTGGCTAGCAAGCGCTTGCACAAAGGCTCCTTTATACTCACATAGCCTGGCAGTTCGATGACAGAGGACGACGTGGCAGCATCGCCCGGCACCATCGCAGCCAGGCGATACTGCCACGAATAAAAATATAAGATAAATTTGAAACGGAAAATTACATTGAAGAAGGCGAACTCATGTCTGCAAACTAAAACAGTAAGGTACCATCATCTTACGTCGGCAACGAAAGGGCGACTGTCCGAACCAGCCCGTTACCGGTGCTTTTATACACCCGAGTACTTCAGGAATGTTCTGAAGCAGAACACACGATAACAGCCCGAATATGAGCTGGAACTTTCCAAAAGAGTACAAAATTCCAAAACTAAATATCCGGGCCGAGTGGGGTTTAAGCGGTGTTAGAACCTCGTTCATCCGCGTAGCAGCCGCGTGCGTTACCAACTGCGCCACGCACACAGCAATATCCTTGCCACGGCCAAAAAAAAAGAATCGTTCAACTGTCGAGCACACAGGCACACACTCTCGCTGAATGAAACATTTCCAATGTCAAGTAGAACCGAACACAGCGACACGTGACTTCGCCTACACAACAACACCGACGTCATCGTCTACACGGCCAAATAGAACCAAACGGAAATAGCTACATACCGCGGTAACGGCTCAGACGTGATAACAACAAAGTTGTTCTTTCCACGGTGGACGTCACGATGTTTTAAAAGCTATTTTGATGTCTTAGGGAACTAACCTCATAGAGGTCAAAATAATCTCGAAGTTCTTTTGAAGTCGGGCGTCGAAATAGTCTCCGCTATTAACAATGTCCTTCGAATCACTTTTAAATTACCTAAATATTTTTGAATGTATTTCAATATTGACTCCATTGCTCAAAACGTTTCTCCTAAAAGAGGTGTCTAGTCACTGGGAGTTTATTAAACGCAAGGCGTGCTTTAATAATAATAATAATAATAATATAATAATTTTATTTGCCCCTCGAAGGACACAGGTGGTGGTGTGCGGGGCTGGACACATAGGTGAGAACCCTTACGCGGAGCGCCTGCCAGACCACCACCTTGTTATGCTTTAGCTTTCTGGCGTCTTGATCCCTTCCTCGGTGTTCTCGGCCACTGGCGCAATCTCATTGTTTTCGGAATAAGGATAAGGTGGCCAGGACCATAGCCACTTCTATACTCACAAAGCCTGGCAGTTCAACGACGGAGCCATAGAGTGCCCGGTCGAAGATTTGGAGCGCGAGTATCTGGTAGCACAGAGCATCAAAGAGCCATTTCTCGGGGAACCTGGACGTCAGCCCACAGCCTTTGCGCGGCGAGGACCCGAAACACACGTGTTCGCTCGGGAGAAGTGTGTTTCGGCGTCTCGCCGCAGCGGGGCACCAGTCACGTGGCTCTCCTCTCATCCCTTCTCTGCCGCTTCACCTTTTACATTGCGGCGGCCGCTTCTCGTGGCGATCTGCTAGGCTTTGTCAGTATATGGGACGCTATTCCAGGACTCACCGAGCCTTGTGTTCCTTGAGGTATACGTGTCAATGACAATACAAAACTTTTTTCTTTTTTTCACGAGCAAACCGTGTACTCTTAATTTATAAAAAGCCATTCAAGGTTGTCTATTTTTCTTGTTCGTTGAATAGAACACAGCGTTGACTGCAGAAACGATTCCACAGGCAATTGCGTACCCTTACCACGACATTTACGAAGCGGAAGCAAACCCGATCGTCAATCCATGGCTTTGAAGACGTAACAGTTGAGAATAATATGTTCAATCGTTTCACTTTTGTTGCTCCGGATCGCTTCTAACTCACACGGCAGAGTCCGTTCAATGTATAATTCTCGGCACTTCTTTTTCTTTTTTAGATTGAAACTATTTTGACAGATATGCATTAAAATATCAAGTTGTTTTTTCTACTTTTTTTTTTGGGGGGGGGGGGGGGGACGGGTGTAATTATTTAAATATTCATTCAGAATATATTGTTTCATTTTTTATAATCTTAAAAAGCTGGTCGTTATAGCCTGTGTTTTTTCTTAACTCGCAAGTCATTAAAATACTTGGATGTTTTTTTCGGCGAATTGTTCGTAAATTTATTCAGGGTGTACAGTAATGTCTCGTTAATGTGGACCCCATTAATTGGATACCCCGCTATATGGACACCATTTTCGGGGACAAACTGGGAAAATATATGCATTTTTGTCTCGTCATTATAGACAACTTCACACCATGGACGATTTTGGGGGGAACAGATGGTGTCCATATTAACGAAGCATCACTGTACATCGTTTCATTCTATATAATCTTAAAAAGTTGGTCATTAGAGCCTCTAGTTTTTCTTTTCCTTTATATAAAAGGCGTCTGAAACCTGAGTTACATAATGCCATTTTACTTGCGATTTCGCAGTTGCGACATCTCTCCGTGCGGCAAAAGAAAAGTGCAGTGGAAGTTGCGGTGCCTAACCGCACTTGCGAAATCGCAAGTAAAGTCTGATTATGTGAATCGGGCATTAAAACGAACAATTCAAGCGCTAAGTCGTAGCTGTTCTAACCGTCATAAGTTCGAGATCCCCGAATAAATTATCTATTTCGACGAAACTGGTAGACAGAAAAAAACCTACCGTAGAACTCAACGCAATTAACGTGGCAAACAGTGTGTATGTCTTGTTCAGCTTCTTTTTTTTTTCTTATGACAAGAAGTAAATATGTTAGGAACAGCTCAAACTTGTTACTAACTGCTTTCAGTCGGCTCGTTGTAAATGCAGGTGACATCATAGTTCTTGTAGCTTTCCACTCTTCTTCCGGGGAGTTTAACATCATCTTGTCCCACAAGGGGTTTCCCGTGGCATTGGATGCCTGAAACGAAGAGTGAAGTGTCCGCAAAATCAGAAAAATTACATCTCCCATGACAAAAGGTTTTCTTTTTTTATCTTCAGTTTTTTTAGTTTATTTTTTTTACGTATTTCATGCACACGTCTTTTTGTGGAAGAAATGTAATTGTATCTCAACTTCACGTGCACCTGATACTAAGAATAGTATAAAGAAAATATAGCTGGCAGTTCTTACTATTCTGTCCGAGAAGGATTTGAAATCCTTCACGTAGATGTCTCGGAGGAGCAGTGGATCCCCAACGACGAGTGGGCACAAACCCTTCGTAGGAGCTGCAAATAAAAAGGACCTGATTTACTTATGATAACTGCCCTTCCGAACGTAATAAAATCTTTTGAAAACTTGTTTTTCAGATGTATGGTTTATTCCATTTCATCTTCATTCATGTTTATGTCCTGTTAACATCTAAACATTCATGTTCAAATGGGAACGGTTCAACTCGAGACTGATATTGATCTCACAATAATATTTTGGTGAGAAAATTAGAAGGCATGCCATACTTAATCCTCGAGATCAATATATTAGACAGGTCTTTTGCGAAGTTTTACAGTGGTGCAATGTTCAATTTTTCTCGCCATTCAGCATGCTGCGATAATATATATATAAATTAATTTTCGATTACATAAAGTGTTTTAAACAATTAAAATTCTAAAGCTTACCCATTTAAGAACGTGACCGTGGAAATATCAGCGTAGATATAGCAGAAATAACATATTTCACTTTCACGTGGAATATATTATAAGATTTCAAATAGTTCACAAATCGCTTACCAAAATGCCTATGTTCGATCTCTTTTAGAGCGAATAACGTGTATATTTATGTATAACAAAGTAAATGTCTTATTCCCGAAAACAAAAGAGGTCTTTTAATTGGTCGTGCAAAGTTGCGCCATTCATAAAAGTTTTTTTTAATAGGTGTCCTCGGTCGGTCAAATAAAATAGTGTGAATCGCGTACATGTAGATTGGGTGCCTATTTAAAAGAACACCGAAATACACACACACACACACACACTTTTATGTGCCGGTCATCTTCTATATAAAAAATCGGCGCTTAAAAACGTTGGACAGTATTTACGCCGGAACAAACAATTTAGGTGTAGGTACACTTGCCACGCCCCGCTCCAGGCCCCACCCATTAGTACTGGATTGGCTTGGCTGCTTGGCCGATCATCTTATGCAAGCCTAATGCATTTGTGTCACGACTTTCAATTAGTATTGTCTCATGTCTTAACCTTCTGCTGCCCGTACATCTATATCAAACTATTTTTTATAATCGAATTCAGGTCGTGCTGGCCTTTAAACATCATGAATTTCAACTACTTTTAGATTTCCGGAAAAGTAAAATTGTAAGAACAAACCCATAAAGACGGCCACGTCGGCGATAGGTTTTGAGGGCCACCTCATGCAAGGGCTGTAACAAGAAAAAATATTTACTAGAAAGAAAACACATCACTTTTAACCCAGCTAACCCGGCCTCCTTTTTAGAGTGGCACACATTTGTAAGTGCAGAATGTTTTATGGTGGCGAAGAATTAATAAACCAACATTCTTGTGGTTTTGGCCACTCTAAAATTGGGAAGTGTAGCTCGTTCCTCAGACCTATCAATCATCTTAAAGTTGAAAGGGACGAGCCTAATAAAAAAATAAGCATAATGATTCAACTAATTTTTGAAGTGTCACGAAGACACCTCTATATTAAGGTTTCATTCTTGCGCTGCTAAACCATAATGATTAAAGCTATACCTTGGTCCCTTAAAGTACATTCCGGACAACATATATGCACATTATGTTCATTGCAATTTGAATTCAAAGCACAGGTAAAAATCTAAATGAATAATTATGAACAATGTTGCACGACAAGTTATCTCTTTTAATCATGGTGTCCTCTAGGTCTTCCGAGATATGGCTATAGAACCACTCCATATACTGCCTATTCATTTAAATGATTAGAATCAATGATGCAGAGCTTATGAGTCACTTTATATGGCTTATTCTGAAGCTCAATTAGTATTTTGCTGTATATCTATGCTAATGTTTAACGACGGAAATACGTGCATTACTAGAAAACAACCGTGATAGGACTGACGTTTATCAGTGATTTTTGTTACAGCATCATCATACAAAGGAGATGACAATGTACGACATAAAAATATATGACAAATTTCTGGGCAATTGTGCTGCATACGTGAAATGTTATAGCATCACATATGTTTAGCGATTTTCTGAGTTTCAGGTATGCAGCACAATTGCGTAGCCATCAGCCATACATTTTCTCAGCAGATCGTTTACCAGCTCGTCTAGCCTGTTCAACCAGACGCCTACGTTCATGGCGCCCTTCATCAGATAGTTTAACGCGTACCCTGTGTTCACTTGGCAGTTGTTCCTAAGATGAAGCGATACCACCAATAATCGGGCTGATAAACCTGGCGATCTTCCGGAGCCTTCCATACTCTCGAGCTCCTCTCCCCCGTGCACGCAAGTTGTCGAGCTCCTCCTCGCCTACCCCTCTGGTCACGTGACGTCCTCCGTTAACCGATCAACGTCGTGCTTCGTGGCCACGCTTCTCAGGCTTCACTTATCGGGATTCAAAAAATCCTGAGCAACTAGACAAAGAACGTTTCACGTTAAAATTTAAGGGGTAGTTTATGTACCCACGACAAATGGTAAGCAAATCTGATAACGAGGGCACGCAGCTTCAGCAGCTCATGGGCGCTAGCGAAACTCGCAAAATATAATGCTTAGAAGTGTCTGATCATTGGTTAAACTTAAGTTATAATTATTCGGGACCTTTTCATTTCGCGGAAAAGAATAGTGTTGGCACCTCCTTATTTATCTGGTAGTACAGAAAGCTTTTCCATACGGAGATATTAAAATATTTCTGGCCACCTCATATCAAGGCAAAACACACTCTAACCTAACCTCGTAGATTCTATGAAGATTTACAATCAACTCAAAAGTACACCTTTACCTTCGTGAAATTATCGTATACCAACTTCACGTAGTCGGTAAAAGACAGATATGGAATTCCTTTTCCATTCCAGAAACTATAGGTTCTTCTTATTACCCTGAAAAAAAAACATCACTATTGAGATGGCAAGCATAATTGCATTACAACTGTAGGCACCTAAAACGGCGATGAATGATCTTAATATTGAAACACACACCGTAGAAGAAAAATATTTACAGTCGCATTCAAAGAGAAAAATCGCTGCTTCAACAAGAAGTGTATTTCACGAAGCTGCGAGAAGGAATCGCTCTCATTTCAGTGCCTATAATCAGTATTTTTCATCGAGGATTAGGTGCCTAGGTGCAAGTAGCTCTGCAGGATTCAGGGCTATGCCCATGTAGATTTAATGAAAACCGAGGTTTCGGAGGAAGTCATACGAACACGCCACCATGCATTTCACACGCCTTCTCCCAGTGTCACCGAGACCCATGGGGCGTGACGTATTATCTTAGCTTTCCTTGCTTCGTGATTCGTTTTACGGAGTCCTTATCGGCTATTGTCGCAATTTCATCGGCTGTGAAGCGATAATAACATTCTCGGGAATCGCCGCCCCATGCATTTCTAAAGCTGCACGGGACTATAGCGAACTTTCAAAACCGAGCGAATAAGAGGACAAAAAAAATTAAAGCCGTTTACAACTCCCTGTAACGCCGAATTAGAGCGCAGCTCTTGAGGAGGGGGAAAGGCACGGGAGGGGGTCACGTGACCTCGGGAGTCACGTGGGGGGGGATCACGTGGCCTGCGGGTCACCTGACCTCGAGGGGGACGGGAATTTGCCGCTAAATTCAGCGGGGAAAATTTTCCGCTAGACGTAGCGGGACAATTTTTCTGCTAGATTTAGCGAGGAAAATTTTCCGCTAGATTTAGCGGGGAAAATTTTCCGCTAAATTTAGTGAGGAAAATTTTCCGCCAAATTTAGCGGGGAAAATTTTCCGCTAGATTTAGCGGGGAAATTTTTCGCTGAATTTAGCGGGAAAATTTTCCGCTAGATTTAGCGGGGAAAATTTCGCGCTAGAATCGTATAGCGGGAAAATTTTCCGCCAGATCTAGCGGGAAAATTTTTCCGCTAGATTCAGCGGGAAACTATTTTCCGCTAGATTTAGCGGGAAACTTTTCCGCTAGATTTAGCGGGGAAATTTACCCATCATGCACCGCGCGGTTACGCCGACGCCGACGGCGACGCCGACGCCGCTCAAGCCGGAAACGGGCGCCTAAGACCTGGGCTCTAAAATGAAAGCCGTTCACAACTCCCTGTAACGCCGAATTGAACGCAGCTCTTGAGGGGAGGAGGGAAGGAACCGAGGGCAGTGTACCCCTCTTTCTCCTCCCCTCACGGGGGTCACGTGACCTCGGGGGGGGGTCACGTGACGTCGGGGGGTCGCGTGACGTGGGTGGTCACGTGATCTCGGGGGTCACGTGACCTGGGGGTCCCGTGACCTGGGGGTCACGTGACCTCTGGGGGGTCACGTGACCTTACGGTTACGCCGACGGCGACGCCGACGCCGACGCCGCTCAGGCCGGAAACGGGCGCCTATGAGCTGCGCTCTAAGATAAATAGGAAGTTTTGGTTTTATTTTTTGTGGGCCTCGATGGCGAAAAATATGAAAGTTGAAAATGGCCATTAAAAAAAGGAAACTAATGATTATGTAAAATAAAACCTGCTTCCCCCCCCTCCCTCCAAAAAAAAACAGAACAAAACTATTGCTGATATTTTTTTTTCTTGGAGGCGCGTTTGATAGCATAGGGTCAGATACTTCGACAGTGCGTTTACTCGGTAAAACAAAATGACGCTTACTATCGAAATGCGTAGTGCTCGAAGCACATTTATTCTGACACAATTTGGAGTGAACATAATCTCCGGTCACTCGACTGTGCACTCATAAATAATGACATTTACCAGAAACGTATTTTGCTTTATATGTCTTTCTTCTTTTTTTTCTGAGCAGCGCTGTTGACCTAATTCAAGGTCTTGGTTGTACGATACGTTTACTTTCAATTTATTCCTGATAAAGTTTTCTAACAGATAAAGTTATCAAAAATACGTTTCAAGTAACAATGATGTTATCCGTGGTTCAGGGGTTACTTCGGAGTCTCTTGCTCATCGAAACAGTCCCTCCAAGTTACTGCGTGATACACTTTTTATAGAAGCGAGCATTGCAGAGGAGTATGTGAAAGTAACTTACCAGAAAATTAGAAAAATCAGTAGAAACACCAAAGCCAACGTCGCTTGCAGCATGGTCGATTCGATGTCCGAACTACTATATTTTTCACCCCTGACGCTCCACGACAAAGTGACCCAGACGGCAGAGCTTGTCGCTATCATGAGCTCAACGAATAAAAGTCGAGTTTTGCAACAACAAAGATAAAAATGGCTTCATCCCTATCTGCGCGGCGCTCTTGGGTGTCCTTGGCGCACGCAATAAGCCACTGTCAATAGGCGTAGGCAGTCCCGAGCGTGCCAACAGAGCTGGCAATCTGACGGCATGACGAAAACGCGAACAACGAACTGTAAGCCAAGAAGAATCGAGTAAACGTATCTACAAAACTCGAATGATTCGAATGTCAAGTGTTTCTCCTTCACAAGAGAAACACTTGACGATACCGAGAGACAGACGAAAATTGATTAATCCCACCCATGTTTGCCTTGATAGCTGTAAAATGGGTTCCCAGCCCGGATAGTGAGGTAGCGGATCTAAGGTTAAGAGGCGGCAGGCCATACGGACACCGAGACACGCCTGTATCTACACCGGCCGGCAGCACTGTTCGTCTATGCGTCGTCGTCTCTGCCGTGTGCGCAGAGGCGCCTGCGATTTTTACGTTTGTCCTCTTGCCCCGGCCGAGTAGTCCTGTCGGGTGCTACATAGTGAAGAAAAGGATGGTACTACGGAAGCGCGTCTCGCGTGCAAAACACCACACACCAATTCCGCCTCATTTACTTCTCTGATCTCAAGCCATCAAGATGTGCTTCAAGTAAGAGTTAATGTACAGGCGAGATCGTGAACGGTCATGTTGAAAACAAAGCACACCAAGACAAAGGAAAAGAAAGACACAGAGACAAGCTTATGTTTACAAGAGATTTTATACAACGAAACACCCCACATCGTCAGAGACTCAACCCGTCAACCACTCAACCAGCAGAGTAAACAAACATAAAGGCTCGTTCGCACACTTGCGACTTTTAAAGGGGTACGGAAACAAGAATTGAAATATTCAAATTTCGTTTGGAAATGAGTGAAGCATGACGGATAATAACCGTAAATGATAATCGCACGTTTGTATTTTGAACGACTGGCTATATTTTTTGTTCCAAACGGTGCACTCGAGCAAGCGCTCGACGAGAAGTGAACGGAGAGCGCGATGCGTCATGGGATATCCGGCGCAAACAAAAAAACAGAAAGAAAAGATTAACCTCTATCGTGACGTAGGTTATGAGCTTTACCCTTGGTGGCGTTGTAAGCGTTATGGTGGTGTCAATAGCGTCAGCGCATTACAACCGAGCCGTTCGAAGTACCCATGGGGTGACGAGCGTGTGGCTACTCAAGAAGCACGTAGCTTCCACAATACTGTCAGCTTAGGGCTGAACGGTGTGGGGAAAGCAACTTTTGTTCGAGTTTTGAGCGACGGGTTAATCTTCTAGGGGAAGAGTGGCTGTGTCAGGTTGCACGAACGAGGGTCCGAGAGCCTGGTGGCTGTATTTTTCGTTATAAACGGCCCACTCTGGCAAGCGCTCAGAGAACAGCCAGCGGAGACCACGTGACATCCAACGCAATCGTGACGTAGTTCGTCTCGGGACGAGCAAAGCTACGGCGAGGCTGACGTCGAGAAGATGGCCTAGTCGTTCCATCCACCGAAGCGGCTGCTTTTGTATGAATTTTGAGTGACGGGTTAATCTTCTATAATCTTGTAGAGGGACAATAGCGAATTCTTTGTCACACAAAAGGGATTCTCGGGAAGAGGGAGTTCCTCCTTCCCCTCTTCTCTCGTCGAGGTCGGAGGCGAGACAAACGTCGTCACTATCTGCCAAGTTTCCTAGACGGGCATTACAAACGAGGCGTTAGCGACAACCACTAGGTGCTCTTTGCTCATCGTTTAATTCGTTTTAAAATTCATTTTCGTGTCTTTGTTAACAAGATATTGGCGTGTCTGATGTGATACTGCTCCTTTGAACACATATAGACCAAAAAAATAAGCGCCGAAATTTTGTTATAGTATCCCTTTAATATCTCTTGCGACGATAGGACACACTGGCGCCATCTCTTGGGTAAGAGTGGACACTTGGTGGTCCCGCATATTTTCTATTTCCACCTCGCGCATCACCCTTTCGCTCTTAGCTTGAAACATTTTTGTAAACGTCATCAATGACCACTACTCATAGGTATTACGCACGTTTGACCTCGGAAATCCTGCAAAACCTTCGGTCTAGCAAAATGCAGTTACAGGGTCCCCGCCTAGATGGCGCCAGCGTGCCAGTGTGTCCTTTCTTTTCTAAGAATTTTAAGAGGTTTTAAGGCACTCGGTTCTAAGGGGCCCCAACCTTGGACGTTTAACTAGCTGAACATTTAAGAAATACCTATCTCCGCGTCGAAGTTTGCTGATAGCCCAATGAGGCAGTTGGTGACGCGAGTCGTCTTTTGTTATGGTTCTCTTAGAGTGATATATTTTTCAGCTAAGCTCCAAAGTACTGAGCCCAAAGTGTGCTAAGCAGCATTGTATAAAACAATTACTACCTTCTTGCAACTATTCTACTAATTTATAATTAGCTGCGTAGGTTTTGTTTTAGAATCCGGTCGTCTAATAGCGTCCAGTTTCACCACCTTGCGAAAGCTTGCAAGGTATGGGAAAGTGATCCACGTATTTTGACACCCAGTCACCGCATTTCTGTGTGGTCTTTCTTTTTTGTAGCCCTCCTGATCACCTTGAAAAGGGGCTTACCTACTCAACTTGGTCATTTTTAAAACAACAATTACGCCATGGTATTTGACAAGGCTATGAAACTATACGAAAATGCAGAAAGGGACGGTAGACATACCCACGTACCAAGCACCTTATGGTTCGGCAAACCATTACCTAAGTGCAAATATATGGCGACTTAAACCTTCCGGGCGTAGACTGGACTATTGGTAGTTTCGATCGTTGTGATTATCTTGCAGAAAGCAAGGCTTCTTGGTTTTTTTCTTTTGGATTGTCGATTTTCATGGGTTTTCCCAGCACAGTGATCTCACGAATGCTGCAGGCAATACACTTGACCTGCTTTTATCGACCTTTCCTATCAGCACGCTGACGACTTCGTCACACCCTTTAGTGAAGGCTGATGCTCATCACCCGCCCTTCGAGGTCGAATTCTATCTGGCTTGCTTATCTCGAGGACTTGCAAAATTCATTTATTGCTTTCAAAACGGAGATTTCTTGAGTCTGTTCAAGTATGTTGAATCATACGATTTGTCCGAGCTATATGCTTCAAATTATGCTAATTTTACGGCCAGAGAATTGACGTCGGTTATGAAAGAAGCTATTGAAAAATATGTACCTAAGAAGCTTGTTAAACCTACTAAGTTTCCGAGCTGGTTTTCCAAGCAACTAAAGATTGCTTTGCGGGAAAAGTGTCGTTTTCATGGCCTATTCAAGAGAACGTGCCAGCAAATGTGGTACGATACATTTAGCAACTTCCGATCGTTAGCCTAGATTCTGCATGCGTGTGATAAATACGCCTGCGAAAGGCGTGTTGTAAACAGGTTATATCCTGACCCCAAATGTTTCTGGAAATTTGTAAACGGCAAAACGCGGTCGTTTTCCCGACATTCATCGCTTCGTTCTACTCCTAACGGCGCGGTTTGTTATGTTTCTTCGCCTAAAAACATCGCCGATGGGTTTGCCTCATTTTCTAGCAGCTGTTACTTACTGCCCACTCGTTCCGTGAAATCAGACCAAGTGAATGAACCCACTGATGGTGACTCTCTCTCCCAGTTTGGCGTTACTACATGTGACGTCGTCGCTGCGATAAAAAAGCTAAAGCCTAAATTATCGGGTGGTGCTGACGAAATTCCACATTTTATTGTAAAAGGCTGCTGTGGGTTGACAGCACCCGCACTTGCTCATATTTTTAACGTGTCATTGCATTCCAGTTTATTTCCCGCGATATCGAAGGAAGCGATGGTTGAGCCCATTCATAAAGAGGCCGATGCATGTATTGTGACAAATTACCAACCTGTGTCACCTTTGTCAGGTTTTGCTAAAATATTTGAAACCATTCTGCAACAATGTCTTTTCTCCCATTTATGAAAGTATCTTACGCATCAGCAGCATGGCTTCATTAGAGGACGTTCCGTTGAAACAAACCTTTGTACAATTCTTCATTACGCAGCCCCGGTCGTTTCGAAAAGTGGTCAGATTGACTCGATTTACTTCGATCTTTCAAAGGTTTTTGATAGGGTTGATCATTTTTTGCTTGTACAAAAATTGGAATAATATAGTATTAGTACCTACGCTTTGTGATTGGGCTTCTAGTTATTTGTCATTGAGAAGAAACTTTGTTCGTGTTGCTAATGTTTTATAAAGTGGGTTCTCCTCAACTTCAGGAGTTTCCCGGGCGTCAGTAGTGGGGCCATTGCTAATCCTAGTATTCAATAATGATATTTCCAAGTGTATTTCATTTTTCAGGATGCTTTTATTTGCTGATGATATAAATTTATTTTCACATATTCATTGCGAAAAAGAATGTGAAGCGCTAGAATCTGATGTGTTGAGCATTTCTAAGTGATGCCTGTTAAACCGCTTGCCTTTAAACGCCAACAAAACTAATGTAATCTCGCTAACAAGACGCAATAATTCCTTACACTTTATATACAAGTTGAGTAACTGTACTATTGCTCGAACTGATGTAGTCAGGAACCTTGGAGTGCTAGTAGACTGTAAACTATTGTTCAAATCTCATGTCACTAACATTTGTGGTACCTGTCTTAAAGTGCTCGGGATGATCTCATGTTTGACTCGACACTTCCAGGCACCTGATATTATATTACGCTTATTTCGTGCTTTGGTTAGGCCACGACTTGAATTTGCGTCTATTGTGTGGAACTTTCTATCACATTGCGATTGCAGACGCATTGAAATGGTACAAAGGCGTCTCATACGCATACTCTACGATAGGCATTTTAACAGGAGACTCTATTTTGAGTATAATTTTCTTGTTAAAGTTTTAAACCTCAAAACCCTAATTGACCGCAGGCATTGCCGAGATGTGGTGTTTTTACAGAAACTCATACAAGGTCGTTTCGATGTACCTGATCTTTTGAGTAGTACAAGCTTACGTGTGCCAGCTAAACACACGCGACTCTGCGATACGTTTTATTCTGACAAGCAGATTGAAGGGTGACCAATGCATAGAATTCAACTTTTTTGTAATAGCCTTGTGCAACATGATTTCTTTTCCATGCCTTATTTTACTTTGAATACCGAGTTGTGTCTCTAATTTGTTTTATTATGACTGATGTGTCACTCCTGTATTTCACGTCTTTGCATGTTGTACTCCTTTGTTACTTTTATGTGCACCAGTATCAAGGCTTAACGGTGTTTTGGGCACGCAATAAATGCCAATACCAATACCAATAAGCTAAGATGAGAGTGTGGTGGAGCGTAGTATTACGCGAAAGAAATATTGGGTCTGGCGCGTTTTGCTTTGCGCGTGAGACGTACTGCCTCTGTATCGTCGTGTTCCTAGCAACTTTCAACAGGACCACTCGGCCAGCGGATGAGAACAGCAAGAGGAGAAACAGGAAACCCAAGCGCATCCACCCACACGGTAGACAGACGCCGACGCATGTATGAACAGCGCCCCCGGCCGGAGAGAATGAAGATGAGTTCCAATGTCCCTTGGCCTGCATCCTCCTAACCTTGGATTCAAAACTCGACTCTCCGGACTGAAGGAGTGCACAGCTATCAAAACGAACACGGATGGTATTAACCACTTCGCATCTGTCTCTCGTTATTGTCGAAAGTTTCTCTTGCCAAAAGCATTCTCATCTGGTCGTTATGTTGACTCGATTCCTCCTAGACATAACGCAACCCAAAGGTGCAGGTAAGCAATATACGACACACACACACCCAAAATATGTGTGTGTGTGTTTGTGTGTGTTTGTGTGTGCGTGTCGTATATATACTTATATAGCGTTACAACGTGCTTTTCCTTCTGCCTACATTGTCATGTAGTGCCGGAAAGAGCTTACAGCAGTCTTTTAGGCGTTACATAAAAAAGTAATCGATTACGAGTACAATTACATTTGGTTAAAAAGTTTTCAATTAGATTACTGGATTACTTTAGAGGAAAGGTAATTGGGCGTTACTTGAAAACGAAACCCCTACTTTTTCGATTACTGCAGATTTTCAAATCAACCATTTGTTTCCCTGCCGGTTTGAAAACTGTTTTTTTTTGTACTGTCCATTATCTGATTAGAATCGCAAAATTATACACAACTGATCTTTTTAATTCACCAATTTTGGTACAACTTTTTCCTGACGGAGATTCGGATCGGCGATTACTTGGAAGTAGACTTGTACAAACAAAGGGTGTCATTAAAAAGTGGGGGAAGAATAGTAACAGTTACAACTCATTATTATTCTTTCAAAGTAATATCAGATTATTCTCAGAGTTACTTTCTAAGAAATTTAATCGAACATTTACAAAATTGCTGCAAAAAATAATCGATTACAAGCGATTTGACTACTTGTACCAAATGTGGTACAAGTCTGGCTTACAGCTGTGGGCATCTTCAATAAGCATAGAAACAAAATTTAAAAAAATGCCGGCACCATGCCAGCTTCAATCGCACACTCCGGACCCCTATCCATCTGCTGACGGAAACTTATATAACGTGTGTCAAGGACCCACGAGAGTGCCGGGCAGGTACGGACACACTGACAGGGTATTTATACTCGCCAAAGTTTTTATTTGTACATGAAATATAAGAGCCCAACTACCAAGAACACTATTCGCGGCTCGAAATTCGTTTCCTTTCCGCCCGAAAACCGCTCGAACGATAACTGGCCGCTTTGAGTCGCGCTCACTTTCTCTTCCGTTGTCACGAGCCGCTTTCTATGGTTTAGACACAACCACCTAAGGTACTTCATAGTCGTGGGTCATCGATTACACGCACTCAATACTAAAAATAGACTGAAAATAAGACAACCATTTTTTGTGGCTGCGTAAAACGTTGCAAATACGTTGATTGAAAAAAAGAAAGAAAAAGGTGCACAGCCACGTGACTTCAGGTAACCTTCTCCTTTTCCATATTTCTTTCTCCTCACTTCAGTTTCGGTTTCGGTTTCGAGCAGTTGCGTTTTTTTACTTTATTAAAAATATACGTGACGCTGTACAAAATACTAATTGAGTAATCTTCTAACACCATATTAAATCGCCTGGCAAAAAAAAATTGATGATGTTAGTGTTTTCTTAATTTTTTTTGTTACACAACGTATTTTTCTTTTATTGAGGCAACGGAGATACGCGACTGCCGTCCGCACAACATACAGTCGCGTGGACGGCGAGTCGACAACATGCTCCGAGCGACGTTGGTCTTTGGGGTTCTATCGATTCTTCTAATCTTTTGGTAAGTCAGTTTCGTTCTCCTTTTCGGGACTACTCGTCTCTAAAGCGGGATTACGACGGGTAACTAGGAGTCATTTGTTCGACGTGCCAAGGATTCAGAAGTTACGCCTGAAGTGCGGGCAACATCATTGTGTTTTCCGAAAATTCTTTAACGCAGAATGTGTCCTTTTTTTTTTTTTTGAAGGACTGGGGTTTATGCGAAGTGCGTTAGGCTTGACTGTAACAAAAAAAAATGAAAGACGTTCACAACACCCTGTAACGCTGAATTAGAGCGCAGCTCTTGAGGAGGAGGAGGGAAGGGTACTCAGCGCAGGGTATACCCCTCCTTTCTCCTCCTCATCCTCCCTGCTACTCCTCCTCCCCTACTTCCTCCTTGTCCTCCTCCTCCCCTCTTCCTTCACCTCCTCCTCCCCTCACCCCACAAGCTGCTCCCCTCCTCTCCTCCTCCTCCCCCTCCTCCTCATCCGTCCTCCTCCCCTCTTTCCTTCTCCTGTTCCCCCTCCTCATCCTCCTCCTCCTCTCCTCCTCCCTCCTTCTCCCACCTACTCCCCTCCTCCTCCCCTCCCTCTCGTCCTCCTCCTCCTCTCCTTCTTTTCCTCCCCCTCCTCCTCCACGCGGTGCATTATGGGAAATGTCCCATAATGCACCGCGCGGGATCTCGTGACGTCACTCGTGACGTCACTCTATTTTATGAATGATTTACGCGCAATCATTGATGTCAGCGCGACTGCAGTGCGCCACTTCGAAATTGAGAAATTGCATCGTCTCTTTCTATTTGTTTCATCTTCTGTCTCAGTGTGGGGAGATACGCTACCTTTCGAGTCTCCTTCGCGTCGTCTCATGTGTTGCCCTTCGTTTGTTTCATATGAATGCTACTTTAAAACTCCCGATACGAGCTGCTCGGAAAGAAACGCTCGACTCGGAATGCCATACCCCCTTTCCCTTTATAATGAAGCGTAGCGAATGCTATGAACCATCCCAGCCTTTCCATGACCATAGACCGGACTATGCACGTTGCGCGTACCTGGCTGTCTTCCAAATCTTACCCAAATGGATCCGACTCCGGCGGGTTGCGTCAAGTTACAGCACCGATTGAAAAATGCTGGACGCGGGTAGGTTTTTTAGAACGCCAAGGACAAACCCATTACCCTGGAGTAAGATCGAGTGAATTCCGGAACACGACCCCCAACGAGGTAGAGGGGCTTAGAGCGATAAACCGGGGTTCCGGTCTGCACTCGAAAGTGACCCCCATAAGGCGGCTGCCATTGTACACAAATGTGATCACTCGTCACATGACCAAACCAAATACGTGACGTCACAGGAAAGATGGCAGCGCCCAGGCAGCGGCTGGTCCCAGCTGGGACGGAGGTTGTCGGATGCTTTGTTTGCTGTCGTTCGTGTCGGCGAGTTGATTTCAGACGCGGAAGCCGTCATATGAGGCCGGTCGAAAGCGACTTCAGAATTCAGCGTGGTGTCTGACGTAGGTATAACGTGAACAGAAGGAGGAACGGTGTGCATTTCGCTGGTGACCGACGGGGATATTGCCACGAAAGAGACAATCGGCCCTACGTTGCTCGGATCTCGGATTGATTCGGATACCGCAAGTAAATTTTAAGGCGACGTTTCTGTGCTCTCGTTGACCATCGGAATCTTCCAGGTCTGCAGTGAAGCGTGTGCAATATATTTGGATACACAGTTTAGCGACGGAAATTGCGTGAGTCGTGCTTGGCAGTGTGCAATCGTGGTGCCGCTTCGTTCAAATGACCGAAGGCTCACTTTAGTTGTGCGGCGCACCGGAGAGTTGCCTTCAAGTTGGTAGTTCCTGTGCTGTGCTTCAGGTGATGCTGTGCTGCTTCCTAAATTGTTCTGGCGTAGACGTGCACTTTCACGGAGCACAGGTGTTGCAGTTGGTATTGATTCCGCTTGTCTGTCCCACGTTTCGTAGACACAAGTTTCATCAACACTCGGTACGCAAATTGCAAGCTGTATGGACATATTCATCGTGCGTGTTACCTACCCAGTCCACCCGTTCACGCCGCTTTGCGACGACAGTCTGCAGCGGCTCATTACCAGAAAATTTCAGTTCAGTTCGTCCACGGCAGTCGCCAAACCCCGAAGGAGAGGATCTATTCGGACAGAATGCCTCTAAAACAATGCAGCTTTTTTAGCGGTAAGGATAGACTCTCTTCTGTCAGTTTTTTTTATATTGTCACGGATGCTTGCTCCAGTCCTATCGTCTATTAATATTTTCTATTATGGAAAGTTCCAGGCCATGCTCAGCTGTCATTGTATGTTCTGGTGGAGGTGCTGGGTACTTCACCCGCAGCCCTTCACTCTGTGTGCACCCTGGCAGCTCCTCAGCCGAGTTGCCCGATAACGGGACACGGGTGGCGGACTATCCCGCATCTTAAACCCCCGGCCAGCCGTGAACAAAGTCCTATCCCGAGCCTTTCAGAAAAATCGAAAGACGAGCGATTACCACAAGGACGAACCTTGGAAATACACCACGAAGAACCTGAAACCCGAGCCAGTCGCTGCTACCAGCAAGAACCACCGGAATTCAGACTTTTGCCAGAAAAACCGAACCTGACTAAGCCAACAATGACAAATCTGTAGCAGCAAACCGCGTCCGCTCCCACCATCGTTTGCATCCCCGTCGCACCTTGCACTCCGATGCCCTTTCACGCAAGGTGTATGAAGACGTCGAAGGCTGGATTGAAATATATGACTGTGTCGCCCGCCATAGTGGGTAGACGGACAATCAGCTCCTGCAGAACCTATACTTCTCGTGGAAGAAACTGCCAGGCACTGGTTTGAGAACCACGAATCCTCTTTAACGTCGTGGGAAGTTTGCAAAATCGAGCTGAAGTGCATGTTCATCAGCCAACATTGACGAGAGAGAGCCGAATTCCTGATTCTGTCCAGGGCACGGCCCCAACGAGAGCGTCACCGCCTTCGTGGAGGATGTTTTGCGCCCGATCGAACACCCATGCCAACCCTGATGCTACAGAGGACTTGAAGCTAAGAATCCCATGTCCCTCATGTGAGGCACAACACCTTCGGCAGCCTTGTCCGCAACCCCACGACAACAGTCGAAGGGTTCATATCACCGAGGCTTCCAACATTGAATGTACACTGCAAGCCCGAGCCTGCCAATATCAACAACTCCCCAGCGTCTCGACACTCCAGTCATCCAGCTGCAACTTCGACGCCAGCCTCCCAGGCATCTGCGACATCATCCACAACGTTGTACGGGGGAGATCAGGAAGCTACTTCCTGCCATCAGTTGCCTGGCTTTTATTTTGATTGCCGAGATTGTTTCGGAACAAGTTCGACAGGCATTTCAACTGGAGACTTATTCGAGCGAAGCGGCATCTGACGAACCGAGGTTGACTTATGCCACAAAGTCACGACAACCGCCACCCTACCTGTTACTATTCAATACCAATTCAACGAGACACCCCAAAGCCGAGGCATTCCCGACATCAGAAAAAACAAGCGTAGGTCTGCGCTGAACAAAATACACCGAGGAAAACGGAGGTGCTGCGAATGGTCGACGGAAAACCACTCTGCTACCATTGCATGAGGCCGACCATGTCTACTGGAGGTACCCATACCAATGAATTGGCCTGCAAGGGTTCAAGCTGAACGACCCTCGACCACGTCTCGACGAGCGTCCGCGAAGCATTGAGCATTATCTTCGGCGGCCTTTGTCCCTGGCGCCGACATTGCCCCGAATCTTCTGATCCCCTTCACCTCTATGGGAGGTAAGCACGACAAAGCAGGTGAGCGGCAATGCAAGGACAGTTGATTTGGTGTCGGTTGTCGTCCAAGGACAATACCTAATAATTTGCTGACACTGATTATCTGTGTCCACGCCACAAAGCAAACAATTTCTAACTTTGAAGGAGAATGCCGCTGAGTGACTTGAAGAAATAGAATGGTTGGTTGTTCTCAAAAGTGGACACCAAGCATCACCCGACTTCACTTTGCCACACGAGACTTACACAAGTTGCAGTGGTCGCGGGATGCAGAAGAAATCACCATTACGGAATGGAAGTGAAATGGCTTGAATAGCAAACAAACATTGTTGCCAGCCATCAAGTCAATGGTACAGGAAAAGGCAAAGCCATGTAAGCAATACATGCCGAGCTTGCTGCATTGACGCAGAAAACTACCAGGAAAATGTGCGGATTAGAGGCCAGCCCTGCAGCTCCAGTGCATCAGATGTCAGTGGCGGCACATGACGTATGATTACAAGATGGCATCGGTCAGTAGAAGTTGCCACTCGACCAAACTGAACACAGACGTGCCAGGAGCGTCATCCGACAACAAGGAGTACAGGTACAACAACTGAACGCCTGACACGAGACTGTCGCAGAAAGAACTCATTATGGAACCATTTGCTAAGAATCCATAATTATGTAATCAAGTGGAAATAAAAACATTTGATACACTAACCAAATAAACATATTTACGCTTGCCTTTACGCCTTCAGAGTCTAGACACCAAGAAGTGTGTTTACTGCACACGCTGGACCTTTTGAGGACAATCACCATCTCCGACCCCTCAGTAATAATTAATGGGACATACCAGACTGGCAGACTTGTTGCATGGGGCTGCATTCGTTCCACCTCTTCTGAACATGTGGTGCATCCGAAAACAAACTCCAGTGATGTGAAAATGTTATTTATTAATTTATTCCCTCCAGTGATGTGAAAATGTTATTTATTAATTTATTCCCTCCCGGGGCCTTCGTAGGCATTGCAGAGAGATACTTAAAACTACACATATGATAATAACATCATAGCACACTGACATTAATGAGCACAAAACCAGCCCAGCTACCAAAAATAAATATTACACTCGTAAGAAATAATTATTGCTGTAACTTGTTAATTACAAAGACGAACACACCTCTGAGCATCTAGTTTAATTAAATGTGTTGATACATTGTTCTATAGCAGGACATTTTCTATACGTATGACACAATAGACCATTTGCAAAACCCCATCAAGCAACACAATTGTCACAATTCTTTTTAGGCGTAGAGCACACGAATGGGCGAAGTTCACGTCGAACGCTAATGCAGCACTCGAGTCCAATAGGCGCTGAGCCAAGTTTACAGTGACGGCGGACATAACATTCTTGACGAACAAATGCCCAAAGTATGAAGGCCTTGGGTAATTAGAGTAGTAGCTACTGTAATTCGTTCCATCACAATTTGGCAAACGGCAAAGGCTACAGTCTCGGTGAGTCAATATGCACGTTGGAGAGAGGCACATGACAACATATCATCAGAGTGCTCGTCTGCACAGATTTGTCACATACCTTCACTCCGTCTCTCTGATAGGCTCGAGGGGGCTGTGGCGGTTGCCCTTTTCCAAATTACGGTGATACAAAGTATAGGCAGCTTACACTTTTGAAAAAAGTCTATTGAAGAGACCGAAAGGATGTGTCAACATTTTTCAACAAGACTGCTCTTCGGGCAAGGGATGAGCACAAATATGAATTATCTTGTCCAGGTAATTAGAACAAGTAAATAATTGACCGACTAATACAATGCACTCGTGATGAAAAAAAGTATTGCTGCAATAAATGCTACGAAAGAGAAAAATGTGCAGTTAATCTATGCGTACACCAAAACGGTTGTTCTTATAGCAAGTTGAATAGCTTTGAAGCAGGTGCCCGCAACGATTTATTCATCCCCACACTCAATAAAAAGTCATCCTCGCAGCTGAAAATAAGTGTGCACTTCGCACTGACAAAAAAAAGGAAGAAAAGCGATCGAATGTAGAATCGTCGATTAGCACAAAACGTAAAGATCGCAGGAGCTTCCTCGCTAAAAGTTGGCTGTGATTATGCAGTTACCTAGGGCTGAAACGAATTCCCCTAGGCCCTACGTCCGACGCATATATTTCGCGTCGATTCTCAGACATTCCAACGTTCAACCAAAGCTAAGAGAATGCGAAAATTGCATGCTAAAAGCACTCAAAGTTCTATCGATCCTCGAACACATCCGGGAATCCGAGCACCGGTACGGCGATACGGCTGATGCTGTCTCACAAGCGTTAATATCCAGATGATCAAGAGCGATCTTGCGCAAAAAGGGTATAAAGTCTCATTCCTTCATGTTTTCACATTATACTTGCGTCAGCGAGCACAAAAAAGCCCGAAGTCGTCGGAAAGCAGCTGCACATCACGGCTACCGCGCACCGAACAAACTCGCATTTACTAGCTCTGGGCGCTGCCATCTTACCGATGACGTCACGGCTTTTGTGAGGTCACGTGACGAGTGGTCACATTTGCGTAAAACATGGCGGCAACCGGGGGGTGCCACTTCCGAACTTCCGGTTTATCACTCTAAGCCCCTCTACCTCGTTGACGACCCCTGTGTCCTTCCAACGGTCACGTGACAATCCCGTGGCTTTGGATAGGCTTGGATGGCTCGTAGCGGTCTCCAGAATTATGGCCGTTCCACTGATCTCGATGTCTACAGGGTGTCACAAAAGAAAATTTACACGTTCTTTTTTCCGCAAAAATAAACTCGGCATCCCCGAACGCTCATTCTCCGCCCAAAGGTAGCGCTAGAGGTCAACAACCAGATGCCAAAGTTTCAGCCCGATCCGATAACTTCATCAAAATTTATAAGCGATTTTCTGAAAATTTCAATGGGAAAATGGCGGACGACGGAGTTTTCAAACACATGGGGCTCTATGGCACCAGAAACCGAAAACGAGCAAAAATGGGCTCCATTTTCCTATTGAAATTTTCAGAAAATCACTTATAACTTTTGATGAAGTTATCGGATCGGGCTGAAACTTTGGCATCTGGTTGTGACCTCTAGCTCTACCTTTGGGCGGAAAATGAGCTTTCGGCGATGCCTAGTTTATTTTTACGGTAAAAAGACCGTGTAAATTCTCTTTTGTGACACCCTGTATTTGTTGGATCGCGTTTGACCACATCTGCCTATGGACGAGAATGCGGCCACGGTCGGCCATCTTTTTGGTAGAGTTGAATTATCCCTTGCCGTCATAGTAATATGGCGGACAGCGCTGATGGCGGCCGGCTGCCATAAAAATAGCCTTGGGTCTAGTACACTGTACCGTGGGTGATATTTCGTGCTCGATTGGAGTTGTTCGACGAAGCAGATTCTTGAAACCCGCCGTGAACGGTAGCCCCATCTTTGAGGACCCGGCGAAAGTTTTACGAAAGGGAAAAAAGCAGCGCAGCTCGCATCGAAAGCATCGAAAGCAGAAAGCAGCTTTCGATTCTTCTTTCGAGGCGACTTTCGGTGCTTGATGTGCTGCTTTTCCCCGGTGCTGCGATTTCGTGAAACTTTCACAGGGCCGTCAAAGATTAAGCTACCGTTCAAGCCTGGTTTAAACAATATGTTTTGTCAAACAATTTCAATCAAGAGCGAAATATAACCCACGGCTATTTTTATGGCAGCCTGCCACCACAACTGCCACAACGCTGTCTGCCATGGATGGATGATAGTGGCTGAACCAGCTGTACATTGGCTAGGGGTAATATAACTCTACCAAAAATATGGCCGCTAGAGGCCGCGATCGCGATCCAGCAGAGAGTCATAGAGATCAGCGGGCCGTTCCCTCAAAAATGTAAAGGCTTACAATCACAAATTGGTCAGCCATACATGAAATTGATTATCGTTACTAGTTACTTCTGTAAAAATGTAGTTCATTCCCTTCCTAGTTGCGCCACAAGGTAGTTCAACGTTACATTGTTTCAACCTTTCTCAAGAATTGAAAAAACTAAAATAAAATGATGGTTTTATAGATTTTTGTTGTCACGCTGCTTTCAATATCTCACTGCCACGCTATTGTGACCGTTCTAACTGATAAAAAATGAAAGCGATACACTGTATCTTATTAGGAAGATTAAAAATGCCGTAGAACCACTGCCTCGAGTCTGCGCACGCTGCCTTTCATCATGCTTTGGTTGAATGCTCGTAAGTACAACTGCATTGGCTACTATTGCTTAATTGACTTGCGGGCTGTATTTATAAAATGGCGTCAGCCATTGCTGGCTTCAGACTGCATTCGCGCGTGCGTCAATTCAGCAAACGCTTCGTTGCCATAACAACGGTGATCATAGCAGGCGGACTTCATCATTCGGAAGGTGACGGTGATGTAGCAAGATCAATTGCGTGTTTCGATTTTTTTTCGCCGTGTTTTTTAATGGGTAGAACCAGAACAAAAAGTGTTCGAAATAAGTACTTAACTCGGGTGGCTGGCTTTCTCCAGTGCCTATTATCTTGACGAACCTTACACAAGAAGCATGTTTCGTTGGCCATCAGGCAGACATTTTATTTGTTGTCGTTCGAAAAATATGCTAATGTATCACGCCGGCAAACATTTATTGCACTCCAATACTGATCAATTCGTGTACCATTTTCTCAAAGTTGTACTTCTTATAGCAAACATATGTTTACCTTTATTTCCGGGAATCAACTCACACAACAATGAAGGATGATACAACTTTAAGCTGTTCGCGCAGCATAATCGGTGACCTATTCCACGACATATTAAAACCGGAACATTCCTTCCGGCTTTCGTTCTTATCTTCGCCATTTCTCCGTCATCATACGCGAGGAACACATCTCAGTTTCACTGGCTCAGTGGATTGCAGAGCCAAAGATCTTGTCCTGCAACTTCAAGGGCACCTAAAAAAATAGAGTAAATTGTTCACAACACCCTTTCTGATGGAGAGAACAAACGCATATGAGCTATAACAATTGAATGCCGGTTTGCTGCAACAGACGACGCCTTCTGTCGTCGATGTGGCATGTCACTACAGAAGTCCGTCATTTGTTAAATTACCGTATTGTATATTGCAAGTATTCCCTAATAAGGTATTTTTAACGAACACAGACTAAAACCAACGTCGGGCGGGTACGTTAAAGGCCTTCCTAACGAACACATTTACGGAATCGGCGAGTCAGCTCGCGATCTCACGGCTATCGGCGTGCGCACATTCGCTCATCTTTAAAATGAGTTTGTTCTGAAGGCCTTAAACGTACCCGTCTGACAGAGGTACGTATGTTACACGTTATTTATACTGTGGGTAAGCCGGTCGGAATTAGCTGAGTGTTAGTAATCCGATAAACCGGCCATTATTGTGATGGCTAGCCGCTTTGAAGCAAATGTTGGGGTGGTTTTCATTGAGCCGTGAAGTCTTAATTTAATTTGTAAAAAGTATAAGCAAGGAGGTGAGGTGGACTGTTTCTGGTTCATGAGTCAGCTACAAAATATCTGGTAACGCTACGCGGTTTAAACACTTATGCGTGAAGAAAATAAAGATCTGATGAAACCGACTAGACTTCGATTTGGTCTCAATAACTGGGTCTGCTATATTTATTTTTTATTTACAATTTGCAGCATTGTGGTCAGCCATGGTTAAGGAATATACGTTCTAAGCGATAAAATGTTTTATGCAAACCTTTCTTAATTGTTTTGTCAATTATAAGTGGAGGAATAAGGTTTCGTGCACTTTTCGCCCACGCGACGTGTTTTTCTGCGATGTATATTTTGTTTTCTCAAAAAGTTCGAAACGGCTCAGCCAGTTTATGAATTGCTTACAACGCTACCTCCATATTTTTGTCCCAAGGAGTTGCGGTCACTTTCAGTTCTATTTCTTGATAACATGTCGATGTTCCAGAAATTATGTACACATACCTGGGTTTCACTGCACCTCTGAAATTTGATCTTTTGGAGAAGACAAGCAAGCGTCGCCTTGGCTTGCAACATTCCCATCCTCTGTCCGACGCAGTTCCGTGGCCCGGCACCGAACGCCAGGTACGTGTACGGGACAAGAGCCTCCTTGTTTTCTGGCAGGAATCTAATAAAAAAAACGTGATCAGTCATAGTGGATTAAGGCAACACTGCAGGCCGACAAACGTACAATTTGCAATAAAAATATATTAATACAGCACCAAAATTGTAGATTAGCGCGTGTTCGATGACACAAGCAGGTTCAGCTAAAAATGGATGATGTGTGAACTTTGTTGAATGACTCTTTGACAACATTATATATGAGTACAGTGACACGCATGCTGGTTTGGATTATGATAACGAGCATCAAGTCTATATATATTTCATTAAGGTATAGAATTGAACACAAGTTTGGTTCAGACGCTAATTATAGTTACTGCTTAAACACACCGCCGAAACTTATTAGGCCCCAGAACACCCATGACTTGAAGGGCTGTTAACTCTTGGCCAACATTGCTTTATTTTTATAGAATTCAGTTTTGTTTGTCTTACTGTTTGTACCTACTTTATCACCCGGTTGGGGACAGGGAAAATTAAATAATTATAAAAATGAACGGATTTTTATTTTTTAAACAGGATAGGTCTCATCTGTGTCATGGCCTTTTACAGGTGGGTGTATTAAGATTTATATAAAGATTTTAGCGCTTTACGCCTCAATTTTTTATATCATATTGAGCGAAGGAATGTGCTCTTAAAATAGTTTTATGAATAAAAGTTACATCGATTTCTAGGCGAAAAAATGGTTTCAGGAGAGTTTCATAGAATGGTACTACGATACTAATGTGACAAAACATTAATATCGTAGTACCATTCTGTGAAACTCTCGTGAAACCATGTTTTCGCTTAAAAATCTGATGTAACTTTCTATTTATAAAGGTATTTTGAAAGCGTATTCTTCTGCATAAAATAATTTCAAAAATTGAGGGTAAAACGCGTAAAATATTATTTTATGTGATTGCCCCGTGTATGATGGATTCATATCGCCCAGGCCTTATAAAATATTACACAACATCAAAGTGACTGCCTGATTTTGTTTTTCGTAAAAAACTACGACGAAGTGTGAAACCAGAACTGTTACCTCAGTTTAATAATGCTTTTCAGCCATGTTCATCTTTATAGTCACAGCAGTGCTCGCTGCACTTAGGTGAATAAGAAATTACATGGCAGAGTAGGCATACACGCAACTGGTTAGGACAACTCTCGTTGTAGCTAAAAAACACCGTAACTACGCGATTTTCGTACAACCAATATTCTGAATTCTCGAGAGGGGAGGAACTTCAGAAATTCAATTTCTCTTTCCTGGGGTTAGGGTGCAGTGATAATTTAATGTTGATTGTGCCGCTTTTGTGTTCGCAACGTGTGAAAATCTTGGAATGGAAGCACCAACCTTTCTGGCTTGAAGCAATCGGGTTCGGGAAAGAATTCCGGGTCGCGATGCATGCCTCGAATCGGAATTTCAATGGACATTCCGGGGTGAACCTTTATACCAGCCACTGAAGTCTCCTGGGTGCATCTTCTTAGTAGGCTGAAGTAAGTAGAGCTCGCATTGAACACCAGTGTCGTTCATATTTGCGTCAGCTGACGAGGGTTGAGTAATGTTCTAAACTTCCGAATCAGTATAATCTACACAACCAAGCCAATCTGATTAAATAATTCAGATTCTGAATCAAGACCTGCGCAGCATTCATAGAAACCACGCCCTCCCCCAATTTCTGCATAATAGATTAATATACGTCATGCACACGCATGGATGGGTGTCAGAATTTATACCCGTTGATAGGGCCAATGAATACAACTCAAAAATGACCCTCCTTGGCTGAACCACCAACATAATTATATTTCAGTTCCTCGTACCTAATTACATACGACGCACTGTTTAATGTGATTTTAGGTAGTGCATGCTGGCAAACTGATGTCTACACATGACGAGCAAGTGAAGGTTAGAGGTATTTTCGAAATCACGGGCTTAATCATCCTGAAATGCACATATACTTTGATCAGAAATTGTCTTCGCAATCTTTGAGCTGACAGGGATATTTATTAGTTATAAAAAATATGCTTAGACTAAACGAAAGCTGGAGCGAATTCAGATTTGAAAAACTGAGTGAGAGGTTGGATCTGTAATAGAACCAGGCTGTCAAACCGAAATGTTTTTCGCTCCTGTTTTCGTTCCGGTTTCGTGAAAACGGTTCAGCTCCGATTCTACTCCGGAGTGAAAAGATAAAGGTTCAAACCGGTTCGAACCGGTTCGTACTCATATGCTACAAAAACAATTGACTGACAGCAAAAGATAGAATATGCATATTTTATACATAATGTTACATATAAAAAGCAGAGGCTCACATTACTGTGTGGAACAAACGAGCTAGTGCTAGGGCACCTCGGGACGTGGGTGGGACTGCAGTTCAATGTCAGGCAGCTGAACGAAGAAGCAGGACGTCGTCAAGCATATCCGGGGAAAGACGGCACCTCGGAGACGATAAAATGAACTTTAGTGAAAAAAGGTTCGCTCCACGCTGACCTGGGTCGCAGACACTCCCATGGCTACTTGCGCCAATGCGTAGAGTTCTGGATGGGGTTCCCTTCGCTCCTCCCAGAAGTGCAACACGTTAGCGTCCCTTAAAAGCCGCGGCTCATTGTCTAGCATTTCCAGGAGGCATGCTATGTCAAGTGGGCTACTGGTACCTCGAACGTGCACGCCAGCCTCAACATCTCTTTCCTTGAAGAGCACTTCCAGGGCGTATTCCGGATCTTCTGGAGCCGCCGCAGTTTTAGAAGAAAGGGTAGAATCTTGCTCGTATTGCGGAGCTGTGATCCGCCTCCTTGTCTTTGTCAAATGCAACGTGGCCCGGTACATTTTTTCAGGGGTGAGAAGAAGGCGGTAGCGGGGATCCATGTACACTGCTGCACAGAAGACATCCATATCAAGAAGTTGTCGCTCCCTCTTTTTCATTGACTGTACCAAGGCCTTTGCTAACGGCGACGATATCTTGGAAGTGTCCCTGGAACATCTCAGCCATGCTCCGTAGAAATCTCCTAGAGTGAGACGTTCCTTCTGCAATGTCTTCGTCGCCAGTTCTGCCGGGCGAAGCGATACTGCGAGCATTTCGACTTCCGACCATACGTCTTCAGTTCACCTGAAGCTTTCTTTTTTGAGAGGAAACCTCCAGCGATGCCTCTTAGTTCAAGTTGCCTGGAGAGCATACGCAGCGTGGACATCCACAGCGTCGGACAATCAAGCACTGGTTTCTTCAACCCTAGCTTTCGGATCAAGGACATAACAAATTGGACACGTAGTCTCTAACAAGCGCACGGCTTTCTTCAACAATGTGCACGCAGCCCGAACCTTTCATGGCGTCGCTAACTGCCAGCTGCAGCGTGTGAGCGGCGCACCTCATCCCTTCTAGCAAGCTGGAATCATCAAAGAGTGCGCATTCAAGGTTCTCCAGTAGAGATTGCAGAGCGTGGGACTTAACTTCAGGGTCCCTGGAGCCGACCTCTCCTTCGGAGTCAGAACATTTCTCCTTCATTTTACTGAGGAGACGCACAGCTTTCACCATGTTGGCACCGTTGTCTGTCGTGACGCTGTATACCTATATCTGACGTTGAGATTGAAGCGAGAGAGTGCATCTATTACCTCGGACCTCGGATGTTGCCCCGTGTACCTTTCAGTGAGTTCTGTCTTTGTCCATGGCTAGAGCACCAACCTTTCCTTTTCAGCATACTGCACGCTGATCCCCAGCAGGGAGCGGTTCAGTGGCGATGTGCAGTCGAGCTTCAACGTAAAACATGCAGGTTTTCAAGGACAAACCTCTTCCTTCGTGCATCATCCTAGCATCTTTCCGGACTCTGTCATTTACCCCTGCAGCACTTGTGTCACGCTTATTGCCCAAGGCTTTTATGAACCGGGTCGATGATCAGGCGAAAGCCAGAGTTCTCAACGAGGCGAAATGGCCGTCCAGTTCTTTGTCACTTGCTCGACGCAGCCTCTCATTATAGTTTCCTCGGTCATGTCCAGCAATAGCGACTGTGACGTTGTCGGTCGGAGCATGTTCCGTATATCCACTTGCCTCACCTTTGCTGCCGTAGACTGTTCGTGACTGTCTGCAGCCGAGTGCTTCGAGGACGCAGCTTTCTCAGCTGCTTTCTCCGGTAGCAGCTGCTCATGTTCACTTTTGTGGTGCCGCTGCACGCGGCGTTCCAAGTTTAAACCATGATCTACAGAACAGAAAGAGCCTGCCGGCGGTTTCCGATTTGGCACAATGACAGGTTGGAGACGATGTCATAGATGAAGAATCTTCTAACAGGATTTGCTCGGTCGCACCCCATTGCACTTATCATTTCGTTCCAGAGCCAGACGGCATCAAACATGACGAACTGAAGGCCGCGTCTTTGACAGACCACTGAACAGGGGACAACAATCCGCCACAGCGGTCACAGCGCAACCAGCGCAAATGAAGAACTGAGGAGGAGTTGAAGCGGCCTCCCAAGGACCAAACCAGCCGAACCGCCGAGCCGAGGGCCTCGCAGAAAAGCAAGTAAGAGAGAACACTGGCACAGAATTTCCCGCTAAGGTGGACCGCAGCGGACGCTAGCAGCTCGCCTAGCATATCCAGTGCTAAGAGCCTATATTCCCGGTTGAGCAGCGACGCGCGGAACGTGAAGTATCTTTGTACGATGAATTCTGAGGATGGCTCGTAGGATTAGCCGCGGTTCATCTTATGTTGAAGCTGAGCATAAGCAACGAGCTTCGTCGCAAAGCCTGGCAGTTCGACGATGGAGCCAAAGGTGCCCGTTCGCAGATTTCAAGCGCGAGGATCTGGTAGCACAGAGCATCAAGAGAGATTTCTCGGTGAACCTGGACGTCAGTGCACAGCTTTTGCAGCGGCGAGGACTCGAAACACACTTTCGGGTCCTCGCGTCTCGCCGCAGCGTCTCGCGGCAGCGGCGAGATGCTGCGTCTCGGCGTCTTCCGCAGCGGGGCACCTGTCACTTGGATCTCCGCTCATCCGTTGTCTGCCGCTCTGTCTTTTCCATTTCGGCGGCCACTTCTCGTAGTGATCTGCCAGGCCTTGTCAGTATATAGGAGGCTATGGCCTGAGAGTCTGAATAGACAGGCGGCAACTCACAAGGCGCGTTTGCCATCCGCCGTTCGTTTAGAAACGAAACAAAACACGACAACGCACCTGGAGGGCGAGTTTCTATCTCTATATATGTTAAATTGTTCATTCCCTCATATGTTGTGTTTCTTCTGCGAATGTAAAGGGGGTGGCGGGGGCCTCGTCAAGTAGCTACATGCTGCTTGTTTTTTTCTGACTTTCCCTCTCAGATGGAGAGGAAATAAAATTCAATGATTGAAAGCAATGCTCAGAAGAGCTGTGCGTCTTGATGTTTGCGTTTCTGAGGGGGAAACGTTTCGGTCCTTGCTGTTTCTGCTACCAAAGATCGAAGCTGTTCTGCTGTTTTTTGTAGCTGTAACTTGATTGAATCCCTCCTCCGCTTCTCAGTGCTAGACATTTTTTTCGGAGAGATTATTATGTCCGCTGAGTTATTTTAAAAGCAGATGAGATGCGCCACTGTGGTACGACTAGTGCAGGTCCTAAAATATCCATCGGCCTCTGTATCGCTTCCTTATCTTATTAATTGTACAATGATATCAAAGCGTCTAAAGTAAATTGCACAAAAGTCTACAAAATTGAAGACAAGAAACACCAAACAAATCTCGAAATGAATGCCAAAAAAATACAACGACAAAGAGAGGTATAGACAACGCTTATGGCCAGAACATCCATTGGGTCAGAACATCCGGAATCTATAGCCAACACTAGGCGTGCTTTCTATACCTAACTTTGCCCTTGTTTTCCTTTTTTTTTCTTTTTCTTTTTGCCGTTGAGTCTTAAATAAAAAACTAACAAGCCAAACTCACAGTTTTGCCAACAAACAGGCTCATTAATTGGTCACTTTTCATTACCTACGATTTGGCTATGTTTTAGTGATAAAAGTTCTGTGATGAATTATTTCCGGTCCCCAAGGAAAGGATGGGACGAATGTGGGCATCTGTTAAAGAAATACTAAAGACCAGAAATCCCGGAGAATTTATAGTTACTGTGTTCATTTCTTTTGCGTTCTCGAGACGAACTTTCTGCATTATGAACACGACCGTTAAGTGAGGACCTGATAATGGAACGTTAAAGAGCTTTCTGCTGCCCTGCCGGAAAAAACAGTATAAGGTTTCGCTAACTGGATCATGGAACAGGAAACCTAATTGGAATTCTTGCTGATAACCTGAAATCCAGTTTGCGGACAACTGTTTGCAAACTGGATATCAAGTTTCCGGCAAGAAATCCAGTTAGATTTCCTGTTCTCTCCGGCTCGCGCGAAAATAGCGGTATTTTTTTTCGGTTTGCGGTTTACGGTTTGGGTTCGGTTCAATACCCTGAATAGAACCTAAAACTACTGGATATATATTTTTTATGTTAAAACTATGAGGGATGTAATCGCAACTTAAACTTTCGCAATAGCACCACCCGGCGCCCTTGCTTCCCGCTGAGCGCAGGCGAGGAAGGAAAGAGAAAAAACGAACAGTGACCTTGACAATGTCGTTACGACGCCTTTGATGATGTCACGACGTTGTTACGATGGCGTCGCGACGCCTAACGATTACCTCACGACGCCCTTTGCAGATAAGGGTGGCAGGAAGATTCCAGCATGAACCGCGGCAATCGGTTCACTTTTTTAGAGCGCAGCTCTTAGGCGCCCGTTTCCGGCTTGAGCGGCGTCGGCGTCGGCGTCGCCGTCACCGTCAGCGTCGGCGTAACCGTGAGGTCACGTGACCCCCCCCCCAAAGTCACGTGATCCCCCAGGTCACGTGACCCCCCCGAGGTCACGTGACCCCGGGAAGGAGGGGAGGAGGGGAGGACCAGGAGGGAGGAGGGGAGGAGTAGCAGGCAGGATCACGAGGTGAAGAGGAGGGATGAGGCGTGTACCCTCCCCTGAGTACTCTTCCCTCCTCCTCCTCAAGAGCTGCACTCTAATTCGGCATTACAGGGAGTTGTAAACGGCTTTCATTTTAGAGCGCAGCTCTTAGGCGCCCGTTCCCGGGTTGAGCCGCGTCGGCGTCGGCGTAATCGTAAGGTCACGTGACCCCCCCCCCCGAGGTCACGTAACCCCCGTGAGGGGAGGAGGAGAAAGGAGGGGCATACCCTCCCCTCAGTACCCTTCCCTCCTCCTCCTCAAGAGCTGCGCTCCAATTCGGCGTTACAGGGAGTTGTAAACGGCATTTTCTCCCCGTAATAAAATTATTTATTTTTACTTCTGTTAAATTTAACAACGATACTTGAATATATAAAATGAAACTCCACGAAAGACCGTTCTTGATTCAGTTTTCTAGGCGGTTTCCAGCTTTTATTCAAGAACATTAAGTAAAAGTTTCTTTTAAAAAGTGTACACACACACACGGGAGGGAGGAAAAAATGGAAGAAATTTGCGAATCTCTGTAATGCGCAATTGGAGCGCTTCTCTAGAGGTATTTTGATTTTGCGATATACCCTGCTAAACAGTTTGAGGAAGAAATATGTATACACATATATATATATAGAGAGAGAGAGAGGAGCGAGAGAGAGAGATATATAGATCACTCTCCTCACATGTTGGTTCTGCACCCTCCTCCTCTTCCCTGTCCTCTCCTCCTTCGTACACTCCTCCTCCGTACCCTCAGCACCTCCTCTTCCGTACCCTTCCTTACTCCTACTCCGTACGCTCTCCCCCTCCTTCTCCTTCATACCCTCTCCTCCTCCCACAGCTCCCCCACTAAATTTAGCTGGAAAACTGACGCCTCGTTAC